>WNWK01009054.1:35000-79720 GCA_009830355.1 Cherax destructor | reverse complement strand
TGTATAGTGCTTAGAAACATCTTTGAGTTTCACTTCCAAGGTAGCATTGATAGGCATGCATACTTCCTCATATTTCTCCACCAACCTCTCATAAACGCCGGTGGACGACAGTTTCACGAAGATTCTTGTACTCCCATTGAGCGCAATCCCATAGATGTCCTCATTATCTAATCCATAAACGTCTCATAGAACGGTGGGCAAGATAACAGCTGCCGTCGAAGGGTACACAGCCCCTTTTACCAACTCAACACATACAGTGTTTATCCTCCGTCTGAACGCCGTCGCCATTTTGTAGTGAAAATATCCAAGGTCTCTGTTGTCACCACCAGAGGCCAGCACCAGACAACCTGCTGCGGCGAGAGCTGGGCGACGAATGATGATAGTATTGGTGCAAGATGGTGGTGATAGTGTTGGAGCTACATGGTGGTGATAGTGTTGGAGCTACATGGTTGTGATAGTGTTGGTGCTACATGGTGGTGATAGTGTTGGTGCTACATGGTGGTGATAGTGTTGGTACTACATGGTGGTGATAGTATTGGTGCAACATGGTGGTGATAGTGTTGGTGCAACGTGGTGGTGATAGTGTTGGTGCAACATGGTGGTGATAGTGTTGGTGCTACATGGTGGTGATAGTGTTGGTGTAACATGATGGTGATAGTGTTGGTGTTACATGGTGGTGATAGTGTTGGTCAACATGGTGGTGATAGTGTTGTTGCTACATGGTGGTGATAGTGTTGGTGTAACATGATGGTGATAGTGTTGGTGCTACATGGTGGTGATAGTGTTGGTGTAACATGATGGTGATAGTGTTGGTATTACATGGTGGTGATAGTGTTGGTGCAACATGGTGGGGATAGGGTTGGTGCTACATGGTGGGGATGGTGTAATATGATGGTAATAGTGTTGGTGCTACATGGTGGTGATAGTGTTTGTGTAACATGATGGTGATAGTGTTGGTGCTACATGGTGTATGGTGGTGATGGTGTTAGTTCAAGATTAAATAGATGATTTTGTTTGGCCAAGATATGTGATAAATAAAAAAAGAAAATTAATTAAAAATAACATAAAACAATTAACAAGAAAATTATGGAGCAATGGTTGTTACCCATCACCAAGACTACTGAGTTGAAGTAGTTACTAGTGGTACACTATTATAGTGACAAGTGCAATATTATAGTGACTTGTGGTACACTATTGCAGTGACTTGTGGTACACAAATATTGGCTTGTGGTACACTGTTATATTGACTTGTGGTACACTGTTATAGTGACTAACTAGCGTCACTGAATTGTAGTGACTAGCGTCACTCAATTACAGTGACTATTGGCACACTATTAGTGACTAGTGACACACCATTACCGATTAGTGACACACTATTAGTGACTAGTGACACATTATAAGTGACTAGCAACACACTATTAGTGACGTGTAACACACTATTATGGACGTGTAACACTATTATTGATTAGCAACATACCATTGTAGACTCGTGAAACACTATTAGTGACGTGTAACATACAATTAGTGACTAGCAATACATTATTAGTGACTAATGACACACTATTAGACTAGTGACACTATTAGTGACTAGTGACACTCAGTGACTAGTGACTCTATAAATGACTAGTGACACACTATTAGTGACTAATGACACACTATTAGTGACTAGTGACACACTATTAGTGACTAGTAACACATATTAGTGACTAGTAACACACTATTAGTGACTAGTAACACACTATTAGTGACTAGTAACACACTATTAGTGACTAGTAACACACTATTAGTGACTAGTAACACACTATTAGTGACTAGTAACACACTATTAGTGACTAGTAACACACTATTAGTGACTAGTAACACACTATTAGTGACGTGTAACACACTATTATAGACGTGTAACACACTATTATAGACGTGTAACACACTATTATTGATTAGTAACATACCATTGGAGACTTGTGGCACGCTATTAGTGACTAGTAACATACAATTAGTGACTAGCAATACATTATTAGTGACTAGTGGCACACTATTAGAGACTAGTGACACTATTAGTGACTAGTGACACTTTCAGTGACTAATGACTCTATTAATGACTAGTGATACACTATTAGTGACTAGTGACACACTATTAGTGACTAGTGACACTATTAGTGACTAGTGACACTCTCAGTGGATAGTGACACTATTAGTGACTAGTGACACTTAGTGAATAGTGACATATTATTAGTAACTAATGACACACTTTTAGTAACTAGTAGCACACTATTAGTAACCAGTAACACACTATTAGTGACACACTATTAGTGACTAGTAAGCCACTATTACTGACAAGTGGCACTATTAGTGACTATTGTTGCGACCTATGAAAAGGGTACCATGTATAAATTGCATATATATTACCTTTCAAATTATTTAATATTGCTGATTTTTTCATTAATAACTAAAATGAAAATTTTATGCTTTATATTATTATTACACTTATTATATTAGATTATGTTGGATGTAACAACTACACCTCTCATCGTGTTCGCTGTTGGAGAGATTTGAGAGGCCACCAGCACTTGCAAACTACCTGCCTGCTTGTTTCACAGTTGGTGTCAGGGATAAGCTGTTGTCAGTCACCTGATATCGGAGCTGCAGGGCTTGTTTCTCCCTCTCTCTCGCTGCTTCACGTGGGGGAAACATTGTGTTTCTCTGTTTTGTCATCTAGTGAGATTTAGCCCCTGTTTCTGGTAGAGGATGTCTTAGTGAGCAGGGACATACTTCAGGTTACTTTGTGCAGCTCTGTTCACAGAGCATTATTTAGACTTAGCAATATTTGACATTTTTCAGAGGGTGTGCATCGTGAGACACTATTATATCTGGTCCCGAGTTTAACTCACGACCTACATTGTTTTGGCATCTACCACACTTGTAGTCGGGTTATTAGTTTCAGTAATAAGGGAGTTTTATGCCTTTAGGGTCTTTTTTGTCTCCTTTTTTCTTGCCTGACACTGTGCTACACTGCTGCTTCGCACATTATTGCTGTATGGTGAATGGTGTCATATTGTTCAAGCAAACTGTTTGACTGCCTTGATGATTGAGAAGTTAGCTTATTTAGGATTTTGTCTTGTCAGTCAATTTCTAAGTCGAGTTGAGTCTTAAGGAGTCATACCGAGAATTAATGAGCACACACACACACACACACACACACACACACAAAACAAACACACACACATACAGGCCTACACAGACTCTTTCCCGCTGCTTCCTCCCCCCCACCTCTACCCCACTCCCTTCCCTGAACACCCCTCTCTCCCCCTCCTTCTCCCCCTCCCTCTCCCATTCTCTCTCCACCTCTGCTTCTCCTCAACTCTCTCCTCATATTCCCCCTCTTTCCCCCTCCCCACTTCTCTTCCATTTCTCCACTGTCTCCAGTTTCCTCTCCCTCCCTCCACCCCCACACAAACACTCAGGCAATCACACCACAAAACAACCACACAGAAATACATAGTTTTTCACTCTGTGGCATCTTAAAAAAAAAAAGTGGTGCCAGAGAGCAGGACAGAAAACTAGGGGACTGGAGGATGAGTCTGCGAAGGAAGATGGGCAGCAGAGCTCATGAAAAGGGAACATGAGTGGGGAAGGAAGCTGGAGGAGCTTAGCATGAAAATGGAGAAGATGATAGCTGCAGAAAGCAAGAAAATGGAGGAGAGGATAGCTGCAGAAAGCAGGAAGTAGGAGAAGCAAGTCACAACAGCAGAGGCTAAGATACAGATATTAGAAGAGGAACTGAAAATTTAAACCAGCCTAAAGAACAAAAAAGCAATGTGGACATGGTATCAGAAACTGCTACCTCAGACACAAAGAAGGGGACTGTAGAGAACGGAGTGAAACTGTATGCAGAGGCCCTATCAGACCATCATGGAGCCCAAGAAAAAGAGAGGATCACATCAGGAACAATCGAGGGGATTGTAGAAAAAGGGAGAGCTAAGCTATACGTAGAAGCCCTAACAGACCACATCAGTGCACAGGGAAAGATAAGAAGGGAAAGTGACAGGCAACTGGGCCAAGGGATAACAGAAAGTGAAGAGATTAAGAAAGGAAAGCTGCAATGGAGGCAACTAAATCGAATCAGGGGTTACATAGGGATAGGCAGGGAGAATGAAAGAGAGAGAAACTTATGAAGCAAGAAGACAAGGGGAGAAAAAAGCGATTGAAAACATCATGAAAGCAATAGGAGAAGATGACATGACCCAGCTGGCAAATTTTCTGAGAATAGAGGGGTTTGCAAGAGGAAGAATCCGGACAGTCAAAGTGATTTTCAAGGCAGAATTTACTCGAAACAGGATTCTGCAGAAGAAAGCAAGAGTACCGGAGGGTGTATCTCGACCGCGACAGAACACGAAAAGAAAGACAGAAACTGAAAGAGAGGGTACAGAGACAAAAGGAGGAAAGAGAGATGGACAGGAGAACCCAGACTCAAGAGGAAGCTCAAATACAATCACTTTCAGATGTCTCTCAACCTGGACAACCCCAATGCAACCAAACAATCTAACCCAAAACACACATGCCATACCCAATGCTTCCACCCACCTCATTACAAACTCCACCTTCACACCAACCACCAACCATGAAAGAATAAAGGAGACATCTCCAGACATTATAGCACTCACAGAAAAGAAACTCACCAGGATGATAACAGATGCAATCTTTTCCACACGGATATCAAATCCTCAGGAAAGATAGAGGAGCAGAGGGCGAGGAGGAGTTGCACTGCTCATTAAGAACCGGTGGGGATTTGAGGAAGTGGAAAGAATGGATGGAATGGGCGAAAGGGACTACATAGTAGAAACAACTCAGTCTGAGGGCCATAAGGTGGTAATTGCTGTAATGTACAACCCGCCACAGAATTGTAGAAGGCCAAGAGAAGAATAAGATGAGAGCAACAGAGCAATGGTAGACACACTAGCCGAGGTGGCCAGAAGAGCCCACATGGGGAGAGCAAAGTTACTAGTTATGGGTGATTTCAATCTCAAGAAGATTGATTGGGAAAACCTGAGTCCCATGGGGTCCTGAATCATGGAGAGCCAAGATGATGGATGTGGTACTGGAAAACCTCATGCATCAACATGTTAGAGACACTACCAGAGAGAGAGGTGAGGATGATCCAGTAAGACTGGACCTAGTATTCACCTTGAGTAGTTCGGACATCGAGGATATCACGTATGAAAGGCCCCTTGGAGCTAATGATCATTTGGTTCTGTGTTTTGATTATATAGTTGAGCTACAAGTGAAGAGGGAGCAGGAATAGGAAGAGAGAGAAACGAAACTACAAAAGGGAGGACTATACAGGCATGAGGAACTTCCTACAAGACGTTCAGTAGGAAAGAGAATTGGCAGGAAAACCAGTAAATGAAAAGATGGAATATGTGACAACTAAATGCAAAGAGGCAGAGGAGAGGTTTTTTTCCCAAGGGAAACAGAAGTAATGGGAAGACCAGAACGAGTCCTTGGTTCACCCAAAGGTGTAGGGAGGCAAAAACTAAGTGCACTAGAGAATGGAAAAAGTACAGAAGACAAAGGACCCAGGAAAATAAAGAGATTAGCCGAAGAGCCAGAAAAGAATATGCACAGGTAAGAAGGGAGGCTCAGCGACAATACGAAAATGATATAGCATCAAAAGTCAAGTCTGACCCAAAGCTGTTGTATAGCCACATCAGGAGGAAAACAACAGTCAAGGACCAGGTAATCAGGCTGAGGAAGGAAGGTGGGGAGTTCACAAGAAACGACCAAGAGGTATGTGAGGAGCTCAACATGAGATTTAAAGAAGTATTTACAGAGGAGACAGGAAGGACTCCAGGAATTCAGAATAGGGAGGTATACCAACAAGTGCTGGATGAAATACACACAACCGAGGAGGAGGTGAAGAAGCTGCTATGTGAACTCGATACCTCAAAAGCGGTGGGACCTGACAACATTTCTCCATGGGTCCTTTGAGTGGGAGCAGAGATGTTAAGTGTGCCACTAACAAAAATCTTCAACACATCCATTGAAACTGGGCAACTACCCGAGGTGTGGAAGATGGCAAATGTAGTCCCAATTTTTAAGAAAGGAGACAGACACGAGGCATTAAACTACAGACCTGTATCACTGACGTGTATAGTATGCAAAGTCATGGAGAATATCATCAGGAGGAGAGTAGTGGAGCACCTAGAAAGACACAAGCTTATAAACGACAACCAGCACGATTTCAGGAAAGGAAAATCCTGTGTCACAAACCTACTGGAGTTTTATGACAAGGTAACAGAAGTAAGACACGAAAAAGAGGGGTGGATAGACTGCATTTTCTTTGACTGCAAGAAAACGTTTGACACAGTTCCTCACAAGAGGTTAATGCAAAAGCTAGAGGATCAGGCACACGTAACAGGAAATTCACTGCAATGGATCAGAGAATATCTTTCAGGAGGTAACAACGAGTCATGGTACGTTACGAGGTGTCAGAGTGGGCACCTGTGACGAGTGGGGTTCCACAAGGGTCAGTCCTAGGACCTGTACTGTTTTTGGTATATGTGAATATGTGAATGACATAACGGAAGGGATAGACTCAGAATTGTCCCTGTTTGCAGATGATGTGAAGTTAATGAGAAGAATTAAATCAGTCGAGGATCAGACAGGACTACAAAGAGACCTAGACAGGCTACAAACCTGGTCCAGATGTAAAGTCATGAAAATCGGGGAAGGGCAAAGAAGACCGCAGACAGAGTATAATCTAGGTGGCCAAAGACTGCAAACCTTACTCAAGAAAAAAGATCTTGGGGTGAGTATAATACCGAGCACATCTCCTGAGGCACACATCAATCAGATAACTGCTGCAGCATATGGGCGGCTGGCAAACCTAAGAATAGCGTTCCAATACCTCACTAAGGAATCGTTCAAGACTCTGTACACCATATACGTCAGGCCCATACTGGAGTATGCAGCACCAGTTTGGAACCCACACCTGGTCAAGCACGTCAAGAAATTAGAGAAAGTGCAAAGGTTTGCAACAAGACTAGTCCCAGAGCTAAGGGGATTGTCCTACGAAGAAAGGTTAAAGCAAATCGGCCTGACGACACTAGAGAACAGGAGGGTTAAGGGAGACATGATATCGACATATAAAATACTGCGAGGAATAGATAAGGTGGACAGAGACAAGATGTTCCAGAGAGGGAACACAGAAACAAGGGGTCACAATTAGAAGTTGAAGACTCCTAGGAGTCAAAGGGATGTAAGGAAGTATTTCTTCAGTCATAGAGTTTCAGGAAGTGGAATAGCCTAGAAAGTGACATAGTGGAGGCAGGAACCATACGTACTTTTAAGACGAGGTTTGATAAAGCTCATGGAGCAGGGAGATAGAGAGGACCTAGTAGCAATCAGTGAAGAGGCGGGGCCAGGAGCTATGACTCGACCCCTGCAACCACAAATAGGTGAGTACACACACACACAAACGTCATGTCGTTTGTGAACGACATGATGGAAGGAATAGACTCCGAAGTGTCTCTGTTTGCAGATGACGTAAAGTTGATGAGAAGAATTCAGTTGGACGAGGACCAGGCAGAACTACAAAAGGATCTGGACAGGCTGCAGGATTAGTCCAGCAATTGGCTCCTGGAGTTCAACCCCACCAAGTGCAAAGTCATGAAGATTGGGGAAGGACAAAGAAGACCGCAGACAGAGTACAGTCTAGGGGGCCAGAGACTACAAACCCCAATCAAGGAAAAAGATCTTGGCGTGAGTATAACACCAGGCACATCTCCAGAGGCGCTCATCAACCAAATAACTGCTGCAGCATACAGGCGCCTAGCAAACCTAAGAACAGCATTTCGACATCTTAATAAATAATCGTTCAGAACCCTGTACACTATGTACGTTAGGCCCATACTGGAGTATGCAGCACCAGTTTGGAACCCACATCTAGCCAAGCACGTAATGAAGCTAGAGAAAGTGCAAAGGTTTACAACAAGACTAGTCCCAGAGCTAAGGGGTATGTCCTACGAGGAGAGGTTAAGGGAAATCGACCTGACGACACTGGAGGACAGGAGAGATAGGGGGGACATGATAACGACATATAAAATACTGAGAGGAATTGACAAGGTGGACAGAGACAGAATGTTCTAGAGATGGGACACAGCAACAAGAAACGAAAGTGGATGTACGCCAGAACATATCATCGAGTTGGATACTACAGGCTGCATCGCAAGTACATCTCACCTATGCGTGGTTTTCGGGGAGTCAGGTGTAAGTTCCAATTACCTAACCGCCAAGCTGTTTGTGAACGGTCAACTCTCATAGTACGATAAGGAATAGGATACCAGGTACACATATAGTTCCACACACACACACACACTCACACACACACACACACACACACACATAGAACACACAAACAGCATAGAATACATTAACTGGTAGACCAGGTGTGAGTCAGGTTACGCCAGGTATTGGAGCACTGCAGACGACGTGTCACTCGCAAACTCCACATACACACCCATACACCATAACACACAATTTCACCACTACTTTTCACACAACCCACACACACACAAAACTAACACACACACAAAAGTAACACACACACACACACACAGAACTAACACACACACAAAACTAACACACACAAAACTAACACACACACTCACTCACACTCAAAACTAAAACACACACACACATACACACACACACACATACATACAGGCCCACACAAACTCTTTCCCTCTGCTCCCTCCCCCACCTCTCCCCAACTCCCTTCCCTGAACCCTCCCTCTCTAACCCTCCTTCTCCCCCTCTCCCTCTCCCATTCTCTCTCTACCTCTGCTTCTCCCTCCTCCACTCTCTCCTCATTTCCCCCCCTCTTTCCCCCTCCCCACTTCTCTTCCATTTCCCCACTGTCTCCAGTTTCTCCTCTCCCTCCCTCCACCCCCACACAAACACTCAGGCAATCACACCACAATTCAACCACACAAAAATCCATAGTTTTTCACTCTGTTTCATCTTAAAAAAAAAATGGGGTGCCAGAGAGCAGGACGGAAAACTAGAGGACTGGAGGATGAGTCTGCGAAGGAAGATTGGGCAAGAGAGCTCATGAAAAGGGAACATGAGTGAGGAAGGAAGCTAGAGGAGCTTAGCATGAAAATGGAGGAGATGATAGCTGCAGAAAGCAAGAAAATAGGGGAGAGGATAGCTGCAGAAAGTCAGAAAATGGAGGAGAGGATAGCTGCAGAAAACAGGTAGTGGGAGAAGCAAGTCACAACAGCAGAGGCTAAGATACAGAGATTAGAAGAGGAACTGAAAAATTTGAAACAGCCTAAAGAACTAAAAAGCAATGTGGACATGGTATCAGAAACTGCTACCTCAGTCACAAAGAAGAGGACTGTAGAGAACGGAGTGAAACTGTATGCAGAGGCCCCATCAGACCATCGTGGAGCCCGAGAAAAAGAGAGGATCACATCAGGAACAATCGAGGGGAGTGTAGTAAAAGGGAGAGCTAAGCTATACGTAGAAGCCCTAACAGACCACATCAGTGCACAGGGAAAGTTAAGAAGGGAAAGCGACAAGCCACTGGGCCAAGGGATAACAGAAAGTGAAGAGATTGAAGAAAGGAAAGCTGCAATGGAGGCAACTAAATCGAATCAGGGGTTACATAGGGATAGGCAGTGGGAGAATGAAAGAGAGAGATCAGTCTTTGTTTATGGGCTCCAGGAAGCTGAAGGGGAAACTTATGAAGCAAGAAGACAAGGGGAGAAAAACGCAATTGAAAACATCATGAAAGCAATAGGAGAAGATGACATGACCCAGCTGGCAAATTTTCTGAGAATAGGGGGGTTTGCAAGAGGAAGAATCCGGCCAGTCAAAGTGATTTTCAAGGCAGAATTGACTCGAAACAGGATCCTGCAGGAGAAAGCAAGACTAAGGGATATGTCAGAGTACCGGAGGGTGTATCTCGACCGCGACAGAACATTTTGTAACAACTAGTGACACACTATTAACAACTAATGAAACTATAAGTGAGTACTGACACTATTAGTGACTAGTAACACTATTAGGGACACACTATTAGCGACTAGTGACACTATTAGTGACAAGTGACACTATTAGTGACTAGTGACACTATTAGTGACTAGTGGCACACTAGTCACTATTCACTATTAGTGACTAGTGACACGATAACTGACACTGTTAGTGACTAGTAACACTATTAGTGACTAGGCACTGGACAGGCACCTCAAGTCGGTACCTGATCAGCCGTGCTGTTGTTCGTACGTTGGACTGCGTGCGGCCAGCAGTAACAGCCTGGTTGATCAGGCTCTGGTCCAACAGGAGGCCTGGTCGCAGACCGGGCCGCGGGGGCGTTGACCCCTGGAATTCTCTCCAGGTAGACTCCAGGCAGGTAGTGACACACTATTAGCGACTAGTGACACTATTAGTGACTAGTGACACTATTCGTGACTAGTGACACTATTCGTGACTAGTGACACTATTAGTGACTAGTGACACGATAACTGACACTATTAGTGACTAGTAACACTATTAGTGACTAGTGACACCCTATTAGTGACTAGTGACACACTATTAGTGACTTGTGACACTATTAGTGACTAATGACACTATTAGTGACTAATGACACTATTAGTGACTAGTGACACACTATTAGTGACACACTATTAGTGTCTAGTGACACACTATCAGTGACAAGTGACACACTATCAGTGACTAGTGACACACTATCAGTGACTAGTGACACACTATCAGTGACTTGTGACACACTATCAGTAACTAGTGACACTCTGTTAGTGTCTAGTGACACACTATCAGTGACTAGTGACACACTATTAGTGTCTATTGACACACTATCAGTGATTAGTGACACACTGTCAGTGACTAGCTGCACTATCAGTAACTAGTGACACACTATCAAGGTCTAGTGACACTCTCAGTGACTAGTGACACACTATCAGTGACTAGTGACACACTATCAGTGACTAGTGACACACTATCAGTGACTAGTGACACACTATCAGTGTCTAGTGACAGTATCAGTGATAAGTGACACACTACTAGTGTCTAGTGACACACTACTAGTGTCTAGTGACACACTATTAGTGTTTAGTGACACACTATCAGTGACTAGTGACACATTATCAGTGTTTAGTGACACACTATTAATGTCTAGTGACAAACTGTTAGTGTCTAGAGACACACTAGTAGTGACTAGTGACGCACTATCAGTGACAATTGATACACTATCAGTGACTAGTGACACACTATCAGTGACTAGTGACACACTATCAGTGACTAGTGACACACTATCAGTGACTAGTGACTCATTATTAGTGTCTACTGACACACTCTCAGTGACAAGTGACATTCTATTAGTGTTCAGAAGCTCACTATGATTGACTAGTGACACTATCAGTGATAAGTGACACACTATTAGTGTCTAGTGACACACTATTAGTGTTTAGTGACTCACTATCAGTGATTAGTGACACACAATTAGTGACTAGTGACGCACTATTAGTGTCTAGTGACACACTCTCAGTGACTACTGACATACTATTAGTGTTCAGAGGCTCACTATGATTGACCAGTGACACTATCAGTGACTAGTGACACACTATCAGTGACTAGTGACACACTATTAGTGTCTAGTGACACACTATCAGTGACTAGCTACACACTATTAGTGACTAGTGACACACTATTAATGTCTAGTGACACACTATCGGTGACTAGTTACACACTTTCAGTGACTAGTGTCACACTATCAGAGATTAGTGACGCACTATTAGTGTCTAGTGACTCACTATCAGTGATGTGACACACTATTAGTGTCTAGTGACACACTATTAGTGTCTAGTGACACACTATTAGTGTTTAGTGACACTATCAGTGACTAGTGACACACTATCAGTGACTACTGACACACTATCAGTGACTAGTAACACTATCAGTGGATAGTGACACACTATCAGTGACTACTGACACACTATCAGTGACTAGTGACACACTATCAGTGTCTAATGACACACTCTTAGTGTCTAGTGACACTCTATCAGTGACTAGTAACACACTATCAGTAACGAGTGACACACTGTCAGTGACTAGAATCACACTATCATTGACTAGTGACACACTATCAGTGACTAGTGACACACTATCAGTGACTAGTGACACACTATCAGTGACTAGTGACACACTATCCGTGACTAATGACACTATTAGTGAATAGTGGCACATTATCAGTGACTAGTGCACACTATCAGTGACTAATGACACTATCAGTCACTAGTGACACACTATCAGTAACTAGTGACACACTATCAGTAACTAGTGACACACTATCAGTCACTAGTGACACACTATCAGTGACTAAAGACACTATTAGTGACTAGTGACACACTATCAGTGACTAGTGACACACTATCAGTCACTAGTGACACTATCAGTCACTAGTTACACTATCAGTGACTAGTGACACACTATCAGTCACTAGTGACACACTATCAGTGAGCAGTAACAGTATGTCCTGCAGTTTGTCCTTCGTATGTCCTACAGTATAGTCCTCTATGTCCTTCAGTATGTCACTCACTATGTCCTTCAATATGTCATTCACTATGTTCTTCAGTATGTCATTCACTATGTCCTTCAGTATGTCATTCACTATGTTCTTCAGTATAGCATTCACTATGTTCTTCAGTATAGCATTCACTATGTCCTTCAGTATGTCACTCACTATATCCTTCAGTATGTCATTCACTATGTTCTTCAGTATGTCATTCACTATGTTCTTCAGTATGTCACTCACTATGTCCTTCAGTATGTCATTCACTATGTTTTTCAGTATGTCATTCACTATGTTTTTCAGTATGTCATTCACTATGTTCTTCAGTATGTCATTCACTATGTTCTTCAATATGTGTTTCACTATGTTCTTCAGTATATCATTCACTATGTTCTTCAATGTGTTTCACTATGTTCTTCAGTATATCATTCACTATATTCTTCAATGTGTTTCACTATGTTCTTTAGTTTATCCTTCTGTATGTTGTTTTGTATGACCTCCTTTATGTTCTTCAATATGTTATTCGGTATGCTCTTCAGTATGTTCTTCAATATGTTCTTCAGTATGTTGTTTAGTTTATCCTGTATGTATTGTGTGACGTTTATTATGTTCTTCAGTATGACCTTCATGACCAATAATATTATCAATATTCTATAATGTCTTTCATAATGTCCTTCATTATGCCCCTCACTATGTATTTTAATAAGTCTTTTACAATATTCTTTAATATTGTTTTAATGTGGCTTTCAGTTTGATTTATAACGTGACTTTCAGCATGGCTGACAGTGTGTCTCGCAGTATGACTATCAATGTGTCTCTCAGTACGACTGTCAGTGTGTCTCTCAGTATGAATGTCAGTGTGTCTCTCAGTATGACTGTCAGTTTGTCTCTCAGTATGACTGTGTGTCTCTCAGTATGACTGTCAGTGTGTCTCTCAGTATGACTGTCAGTGTGTCTCTCAATATGACTGTCAGTGTGTCTTTCAGTATGACTGTCAGTGTGTCTCTCAGCATGTATGTCAGTGTGTCTCTCAGCATGACTGTCAGTGTGTCTCTCAGTATGACTGTCAGTGTGTCTCTCAGTATGACTGTCAGTGTGTCTCTCAGTATGACTGTCAGTGTGTCTCTCAGTATGACTGTCAGTGTGTCTCTCAGCATGACTGTCAGTGTCTCTCAGCATGACTGTCAGTTTGTCTCTCAGTATGACTGTCAGTGTGTCTCTCAGTATGACTGTCAGTGTATCTCTCAGTATGACTGCCAGTGTGTCTCTCAGTATGACTGTCAGTGTGTCTCTCAGTATGACTGTCAGTGTGTCTCTCAGTATGACTGTCAGTGTGTCTCTCAGTATGACTGTCAATGTATCTCTCAGTATGACTGTCAGTGTGTCTCTCAGTATGACTGTCAGTGTGTCTCTCAGTATGACTGTCAGTGTGTCTCTCAGTATGACTGTCAGTGTGTCTCTCAGTATGACTGTCAGTGTGTCTCTCAGCATGAATGTCAGTGTGTCTCTCAGTATGACTGTCAGTGTGTCTCTCAGTATGACTGTTAGTGTGTCTCTCAGTATGACTGTCAGTGTGTCTCTCAGTATGACTGTCAGTGTCTCTCTCAGTATGACTGTCAGTGTCTCTCTCAGTATGACTGTCAGTGTGTCCCTCAGTATGACTGTCAGTGTGTCCCTCAGTATGATTGTCAGTGTGTCTCTCAGTATGACTATCAGTGTCTCTCAGTATGACTGTCAGTGTGTCTCTCAGCATGACTGTCAGTGTGTCTCTCAGTATGACTGTCAGGGTGTCTCTCACTATGACTATCAGTGTCTCTCAGTATGACTGTCAGTGTCTCTCAGTATGACTGTCAGTGTCTCAGTATGATTGTCAGTGTCTCTCAGTTTGAATGTCAGTGTCTCTCAGTATGACTGTCAGTGTCTCTCAGTATGACTGTCAGTGTCTCTCAGTATGATTGTCAGTGTCTCTCAGTATGACTGTCAGGGTGTCTCTCACTATGACTCAGTGTCTCTCAGTATGACTGTCAGTGTCTCTCACTATGACTGTCAGTGTCTCTCACTATGACTGTCAGTGTCTCTCAGTATGACTGTCAGTGTCTCTCAGTATGACTGTCAGTGCCTCTCAGTATGACTGTCAGTGTCTCTCAGTATGACTGTCAGTGTCTCTCAGTATGACTGTCAGTGTCTCTCAGTATGACTGTCAGTGCCTCTCAGTATGACTGTCAGTGTCTCTCAGTATGACTGTCAGTGTCTCTCAGTATGACTGTCAGTGTCTCTCAGTTTGATTGTTAGTGTCTCTCAGTATGACTGTCAGTGTCTCTCAGTATGACTGTCAGTGTCTCTCAATATGACTGTCAGTGTCTCTCAGTATGACTGTCAGTGTCTCTCAGTATGACTGTCAGTGTCTCTCAGTATGACTGTCAGTGTCTCTCAGTATGACTGTCAGTGTCGCTCAGTATGACTATCAGTGTCTCTCAGTATGACTGTCAGTGTCTCTCAGTATGACTGTCAGTGTCTCTCAGTATGGGAATGTTCTTTAACTTAACTTGTAGTTTGACAATTATGAACTTCAGTGTGATCTTCATTATGACTTTCAATATATTCTTTTGTATGACATTCAGTATGTCCTTCAGTGTTAATGTGTGTGTGTGTGTGTGTGTGTGTGTGTGTGTGTGGAGGGAGTGTCTCAGGGGTCGAGTCTCAGCTCCTGTCCTGGGTTTTCTTCTTAGCCTCCTGGGCCTTGTCATCTTAATATAATATTTTATCTCCAGGTTTCACTGCCTCGTTGTTTGATCTCTCTCATGTTGATGAAATGTTTGGTGATATCGTTGTGACTGATTTGTGTAACTTTCAATCGTGTACTTTTGTGTACCTGTTTCTCGCCACTTGAACAGTTTATATATGTCTTCCGTATCAGTCTTCAAAGATTTTGTATGTCGTTATCATGTTTCCCTTGGTTCTGTCTTTTAATGTTGTCAAGTTCAGTTTATTTATGCGTTTTCCCACAGATCTATTATCTTAGCTCTGCGGTTACTCTTGTTGGATATCTTTATATTTTCTCCCGTTTCTTAATGTACTCTTAAGATGGGCCTGGTTTATTTCATATACAATAACATGAATGTTTCTTTGTTGTGATTGGTCAAAGCCAGTCATAGCTTCGCCACACGAACATTCACTGGGGTTCAAATACATTCTAATACTACAGTTTGAGAAATACATTTAGAGCCTTTCCATGTTCTCGTCGTTTTTTTTTCTCATTAATTTTACATCTTGTGTAAACTGTGATACATCTGACTATCTCTTCTGGTATGTCATTCACATGTACCAGAAACAGTACTGATCTTAATGTTCATCTTTTTCTTTTTTAATTCTTTCAAATTCTGACATCTCTGATATCGCTGCCTTTGCTTCTCAGTGTCTTATCTGAGCTCTGGTGAGATACACTATCACAATCAGTGTCTTATCTGAGCTCTGGTGAGATACACTATCACAATCAGTATCTTATCTGAGCTCTGATGAGGTACACTATCACAATCAGTGTCTTATCTGAGCTCTGATGAGGTACACTATCACAATCAGTGTCTTATCTGAGCTCTGGTGAGGTACACTATCACAATCAGTGTCTTATCTGAGCTCAGGTGAGATACACTATCACAATCAGTGTCTTATCTGAGCTCAGGTGAGGTACATTATCACAATCAGTGTCTTATCTGAGCTCAGGTGAGGTACACTATCACAATCAGTGTCTTATCTGAGCTCTGGTGAGCTACACTATCACAAGCTTATTTTTTTAAGTCCTAGAAAAGGAAGTTCACCTGCCCTCCCTCCCGTCTCACTTCTCTTACTTTGTGAAAATAACTGCAGCAAGGTTGAGAGAAAATATTTATCGTCTGGAAACCAGTGTTTGTTATTTTTTATGAAACTATTTGGTTCCAAGTGTGTCACAACTATGATCCAGATTATTTTCATTTACGTTCATAGTCGCAATGTCAGTGATATTGGTTTCAATTGGTTGACATTCACTGTCATCTTGATCTCAACTGTCACATATTTATTGACATTTTGTAGATTTTAGCAAGTGATTCAGACTTTGTTTCTCCTCTTGCAGTCAAGGTTCTCTTGTCTGTGCATCCAACTTTGTCGATAATTTTTGTTTCACTTCTTTCCCTCTTGTCTGTATATTGTGCAGCATCACTTGTAAACCCAAGTTTCCACTGAGAACAGTAACAGTTTCCACTGAGAACAGTAACAGTTTCCACTGAGAACAGTAACAGTTTCCACTGAGAACAGTAACAGTTTCCACTGAGAACAGTAACAGTTTCCACTGAGAACAGTAACAGTTTCCACTGAGAACACTTCTGTAAATTCTTCATCAAACTCCTTACGATGTGTTATTACCATTCCTATTTTAGTTTAATTACCTGCTCATTTACTGTCATATTTCTTCTCTTTCCCTGTGTTAGTTACCATTTTGTCCTAGGCACATGTCGATTAGACACTGGGCCTGTTGTGTGTGTGTATGTGTGTGTGTGTAAGGAAACACTTCGAAATGTTTCCGCCCGGCCGGGAATTGAACCCGGGCCCTCCGTGCGTTAAGCGAGCGCTTTAGCCACCAGGTGTGTGTGTGTGTGTGTGTGTGTGTGCACGCACATGTCCACTCGTGCATTTATGATTGCTAATATTAATAAATTGAAAACAACTTGCATAAATAAGCATATTATGCCTATACAGGCGGAGTGTTTCTTACTTGTTGCAGATACAGTCACAGGTGTGTTGATCATAGTGTTGTATGGTGGTGTTACAGTGGTGAGGGAGCACACTACACATGCACTCACACTTCACAACCTCATCTTCTTTCACTATCACCTCCTTTACCTCCAGTGGCTCCGCTTGTAGCTGTATCACCTAACACAAGAGATGTTAGTCAGGTTTTTCACATACTCAGAAGACATGATGTTAGTTTGTTAGAATTAATTCCCATCGTCTCAACGTTGTAATAATACTTACACACATGTAATACATTTCTCATTAAAATATAGACAGATGTGAACACTGAGTATAAACACCCAAAGATGTGCTGTATATATAAAGATATACACCTCTCATTGTATATATAGATACTCTACTTTTAGTGTATGTACTCTGTCGTGTTTAAGATAATTCACAGTGAATGTTTTATCTACATATAATTATAGTTATGTTAGCGGCTATTATAGAGTACTGATTAGATTAATAACTGATTGAGTCCCTATATATACTTACAGAGGCAGTGTGCTCCTGGTGTCCCCTCTGCAATATTTATATTGTCATATAAATAATTGAATTAAACAACAGTCGAAGCTCTATGATGCCATTGCAGTTATCAATCACTATTTGTAAAAAAAAAAAGTCTAGTGTTATTTATGGAGTAATTGTCTATTTAATCTGAAATTATGTCTTAACGTTTTTCCTGATGATAGAACTAATAAAACTTTATTATCTATTTACTTGTAACTAAGATGGCGTTTTTAGCGTATTAGGTCATAATAATTTATACTTCATAAATTCATCGATTCAAGTTTTCTTTAACGTTTGGACGACCTAAAAGACTTACCAATACAACTATTGTTAGGAATTAACATACACAAGCCTCAGCTATTGTCACAATTTTTTCTTACACGAAATTTCCCCCACACTCTCTACACATGTACTCCCATGTTCCTGTATGTGTTATCTTAATACTCGTAATCAGTGTCATCTAGAAAGCAGGAACTCTGCGACTTTAGAGCGTGGTGATTCTTTTTGTTTTATATCGAGTGAAAAACCTAGGTCCGGTGTGGAGAAAATTCTCCATTAAAGGGGGTATCTCTCAGCCCCTTTCAGCCCTCTGAGGGACTTAGCCCTCCAGCAAGGGCTAGTGGGCTCTTCCTTCTTCGCAAACAGTTTTATGAGGAACATATGTACCATAGCGTCACGAGACACGCCTTCCTCTCCTTGCTAGAGTTCCTGATATCTACACAACGAGGTTAAACGAGATTAATTACTCTTTCTCCATGGCAGGAAAATTAAGAGAAAACATGTGCCCCACTTGGTCCTCAAGTCGAAGACATTATGACTTCTAGTATACAGCTAAACAACAAGGAAACAACCTCTTTGTGCTATTCCTTGTTGCAATGTGTAGTAAGGAAGAGACATAAAGCTGAACTCAGCAGTTCTTTTGTGCGGACGGTGAACTGGTGGGCGCTTGGGTAGGGCGACAAGCTAGGTTGAATTCAGACATCAGAGCGTGAACACGTCACAAATCTCCTGCTGAGAACATAGAAAATAATGACTTTGTGGGTAAACTCTGAAATACTGTCAATCTACACTAGGAAAACTAGTGTTAAAAGGAAACACGAGTGTATTATCCACGGTATAATACCGAAAAAGTGTAAAGTTTGTGTCGCGGTTTGCGCTCAGATGTTATGAACAAAGGGACAAGATATCAATCTATCGCGTAAAGAATGACCAAAGTGGCTCCCTGTCAACAAGTGAGGACATATATACGCATCTGTAGCAGCCTATTTAACACATCAATACCGGGGTCATACTTCCCCTACAACAAACTAGGGAAAATTGGGTCATTTACAATACCCAGGTAAGACCAGCCATACCCACATCTAATTACGTTAGAGGTGAGATTTGACTGGAATTACCAATAGATCCCATGACGGTTGGGTGATTCACTCAAAACCAAGTGAGTATTACTATGCATTTCAGAGGATAGTGGAGTGCTGAAATATTCACTCTTTTGGGGGCAAACAAATAACAAACTTGTTAATCAACAGCCACTGTGGACACTGGGACGGCAACCCGAAGGGATTTCCAGGGAGCGGCTGCTGGAAATCATGCTGTTAAAATATAAGTAACGGTTGTCTTATGTAGGAAAATGTACTTATCTAACCAGTTCTCCACATACGGTAAGCTAACGAATACTTAACCACAGCTATACACGCAGCAGTTTCCTAATTACTGATTATACATAGCACCAGTACCCAAATGGTTGCGTAATCAGTGAGCGGACATCATCAGACAAGACCCGTTAAAGAAGATGCTCTCTTCTTCACCATCAAAACACTACCACCATCACACATTATGAAACAGTTCACTACCCTCATAGTGTAGATGCAGTAAAAATTACGGTGTAGACATTTTTCTCATTACAAAAGTTAACCATTGTAATCACCCAACTATCCTTCATAATAATGTTGATCATCAACAGCAGAACGAATTGCGTAATTTAACAACACTTTAGATATACATAAGTTTATGAGGGGCCCAGTGCTAGACAGCAATAAGCGACCCTTCAAGGGGAGTGTTTCGATGCTAGTGAGGGGCTCTTGATCCGAGGATTGATGTTACTCTTTCCTTCCTTGAATCAAATCTGATTATCTCCCATTGTTAATGCACTGAATGGCTATTTACCATTTCTTAATGTATATAATAATAATGAAAATAGAATTACATTCAAGATAATTAACCTAAATCAGAATTTTAGCAAATTTTGTCTTAGTGAAAATTTTGATAGTGTCTACCTGGAGAGAGAATTCCAGGGATCAACGCCCCCGCGGCCCGGTCTGTGACCAAAAAGTAAATATAATAGCTCATATATTTCTTAAATGAAGAGTGAGTGCGCAGGAGTGAAGCAGAGCACTCACCTTGAGTGCACACGAGTGAAGGAGAGCACTCACCTTGAGTGCACACGAGTGAAGGAGAGCACTCACCTTGAGTGTGCAGGAGTGAAACAGAGCACTCACCTTGAGTGCACACGAGTGAAGCAGAGCACTCACCTTGAGTGTGCAGGAGTGAAACAGAGCACTCACCTTGAGTGCACACGAGTGAAGCAGAGCACTCACCTTGAGGTCTCGTGTGGTTGTGTTAACTGGGGTACACTGTCGCTTCTTATGACAACAGCCACCACACCTAGACAGCCTCACACAGGAAGGGAACAACTGAATGCCTGGGAGAGTCTTCAACTGCACACTCTGCAGCTCCACCTCACACTTGGCCTGGACAGCGAGGCTCCTTTGCTCCTGTCTTGATAATTTTCCTGCACACCAGATAAAAATGTCATAAATATAACGTTACTGGAGTCTTCAGTATAAACGCTACAATCTTCCTCGCCCCGGCCTGATATTATGCTACTGAAGGTTAACTCACTCTGTGTGAGATATTCCACACTTAAGATATTCAGTCTTTGGAACTGTGAGATTTGTTCATCATGCACATGATGAACAAATCTTACAAAGTAGGAGTTTTAACCTTACACAAGGTTGTTCAGCCATACACAAGGTTGTTCAGTTATACACAAGATGGTTCAGTCATACACAAAATGGTTCAGTCGTTCTCAAGGTAGTTCAGTCGTACTTAAGGCGGTTCAGTCGTACTGAAGGTAGTTCAGTAGTACTGAAGATGATTCAGTCGTACTCAAGATGGTTCAGTCGTACACAAGGTTCAGTCGTTCACAAGATGGTTTAGTCGTTCACAAGGTGGTTTAGTCGTTCACAAGGCGGTTTAGTCGTACATAAGATGGTTTAGTCGTACATAAGATGGTTTAGTCGTTCACAAGGTGGTATAGTCGTTCAAAAGGTGGTTTAGTCGTTCACAAGGTGGTTTAGTCGTTCACAAGGTGGTTTAGTCGTTCACAAGGTGGTTAAATCGTTCACAAGGTGGTTAAATCGTTCACAAGGTGGTTTTGTCGCAAACAATATAAGAGAAGCTGTCGTACAGAAGAGAATAATCACATACTAGTTTGCGGTCGTCTTTGACGTGCTGTTCTAGTAAAGGCAGGTGATTCCATTACTGCAGCCAGCTTCTGTAATGTATATTCCTGGTCGTTGAGGAGATCCGGGAAGCCTATGAGCTGCAGGAGATCATCTAGGCTGGTCACATTCTTGAGTTGCTCCTTGGTCTTCGAGGAGAGCTGTGGGCGTTTAGATATCTATATCGCATTCTCTTACCCCAACTTACACATCCCTTCCCACACACACACACACACACAGTAGAGGCCAATGCAATACCAGTGACTGTTCCTCGACTGTGATAGAACACAAAAAGAAAGGAAACAACTGAGAGAAAGAGTAAGAAGGTGACAGAGGCGGGAAATGGACACAGGGCAGGCACTGACAGACAGAGGTGCACATCCTCGAAGGAAAGAGCAAACACAACCGCACCCAAACCCAAACCCCTACTACTCCACACCAACCAAACACCGTAAGGAGAGCCAAGCTACACTCCACATTCACAGTCCCCACTCCCTTCAGTAGACTACTGTAATATCCAGGCCTGCCTATCAAACCCACAGCCTGCACCAACTCCTACCACCCCCCAGAATACAGTTCTAGAAAAGAACCTGAAGGCTTGGTACACCAACACAGATGGAATTATAATAAGAGTGAGGAGTGGCAGGAAAGAATCACTGAGGCATCCCCAGATATCATAGCAATCACAGAGACAAGGCTCACAGAAGTGATTATACATGCAGTCTTCCTGACTGGTTATGAGAGCCTGAGAAAAGACAAGGGGGAATGAGGGGAAGGAGGAGTTGCACTCCTCATTAGAAAGCAATGGAGTTTTGAGGAGATGGGAGAACTAGTCAGAAGTAGCGGATGACTACTGGGGGCCCAAAGTGATGTACAAACCACCACCAAACAGTAGAAGGCCAAGACAGGAATATGATGAGAGCAACAGAGTGATGGTAGACTTACTAGCCGAGATTGCCAGAAGGGCCCACATTTGGAGGACAAAGTTACTCATCATGGGAGAATCTGGAGCCACATGGAGGACCAGAGACGTGGAGAGCCAAGATGTTGTAGGCAGTACTAGAAAAATTCATGTACCAACATGTTAAGGACACAACCAGAGAGAGAGATGACAATGAACCAGCAAGGATAGACCTCGTATTCACCTTGAGCAGTTCAGGCATAGAAGATATAGCACACACGAAAGGCCCGTAGACTCTGGTGAGTGTGGTCTTGTGTTTCGAATTCATAGAGTTAAATGGAAAGTGAAGCAGCACGAGAAATATGGGAGAAGCCAAACTTCCAAAAAAGGGGGACTACACAAATATGAGGCAATTTCTACATGAGGTGCAGTGTGTAAATGAGCTAGAGAGAAAGACGATAAAAGAAATGATGGAACAAGTGACCACAAAGTGCAGTGAGGCAGTGGAAACAATGGGAAGAGCAGAGTGAGTCCATGGTTTACCAGAAGGTGTAGAGAGGCCAAAGCCAAATGTGCTAGAGCATGGAAAAAGTATAAAAAGTATAGAGTTTAGCCGAAGAGCCAGAAATGAATATGCATGGATGAAGAGAGAAGCCCAGCATCAATAAAAGAATGACACAGCATCAAAAGCCAAATATGACCCATAGTTGTTATACAGCCACATCAGGAGGAAAACAACAGTCAAGGACCAGGTAATCAGGATGAGGAAGGACGGAGAGCTCACAAGGAACGACCAGGAAGTATGTGAAGAGCTCAGCTCAAGATTCAGAAAAGTATTCAGAATGAAGACAAAAAGGCTCCTAGGAAACGGAAGTGGTAGGATACACCAACAAATGCTGAACACACTGTACAGAACCGAGGAGGTAAAGAACCTGCTAGGGGAACTAGATACCATGAAGGCGATGGGCCCAGATAATATCTCTTCTTGGGTCCTGAGAAAGTTAGTAGATGCACTGTGTGTACCACTAACAACAATCTTCAGTAATTCTATTCAGACAGGCAACTGCCTAATATATGGAAGACAGCTAATGCTGTCCCGATTTTTAAGAAAGGAGACAGACAGGCTGCAATAAATTACAGACCGGTGTCGCTGACATGTATTTTTTGTAAAGTTATGGAGAAGAATATCAGGAAAAGAGTGGTGAAGCACATAGAATTGAATGGACTAATACTTGACAACCAGCAAGGCTTCGGGGAAGGAAAACCTTGTATCATCAGCCTATTGGAAGTCTATGACAAGGTAACAGTATAAGACAGGAGAGAGAGGGATGGGTAGACTGCATCACCTTGGACTTTAAGAATGCTTTCGACACAGTACCACACAAGAGACTGGTTGAAAAACTAGTGGAGCAGGCAGGAATAGGAGGGAAAGTACTGCAGTGGATCCATGAATAACTGACAGGAACGAAACAACATGTGTCGGTCCGAGAGGATGTGTCAGAGTGGGAGCTTGTGTCGAGAATGACATGACGGAAGGGACAGAGTCAGAGGAGTCCCTGTTTTCAGATGATGTGAAGCTAATGAGGAGAATACAAGCGAACGAAGATCGGGTAAGCCTACAAGGGAATCTGGACAGGTTGTAAGCCTGGTCCAATAAATGGCTCCTAAAGTTTAACCCCAGCAAGTGCAAAGTTATGAAGCTTGGGGAAGGACAAAGGAGATCGCAGACCGAGTACAGTCTAAGAGGTCAGAGGCTGAAAACTCACTAAAGAAAAAGGATCTTGGGGTTAGCATCATACCGAGCATATCTCTTGAGGTGCACATCAACCAAATAACCACTGCAGCATATGGGCGCCTGGCAAGCCTGAGAATATCGTTTATATATGTAAGTAAGGAGTCATTCACAACACTGTACACCGTGTACATCAAACCCATATTGGAATATGCAGAACTTGTATGGAACCCACACCTGGTGATAGGTTTTCGATAAGACTAGTCCCGTTGCTGAGGCGTATGTCATAAGAGGAAAAGTTGAGGGAACTCAACCTGGGGGGACATGATCACAACATAGAAAATACAGAGAGAAATTGACAGGGTGGATAAGACCAGAATGTTTCAGAGATGTGACACAGCAACAAGGTGTCAAAACTGGAAGTTGAAAACTCAGATGAGTCACAGATATGTTAAGAAATATTTCTTCAGCCATAGGGTTGTCAAGAAGTGGAATTGTCTGAAGAGTGATGTAGGCAGGATCCATATATAGCTTAAAGAAGAGGTATGATAAAGCTCATGAAGCATGGAGAGAGTGGACCTAGTAGCGACCAGTGAAGAGGCGGTGCCAGGAGCTATGATTCATTACATGCAACTACAATTAGGTGAGTATACACACACAAACATTTACATAGACACACAAACACTCACACACACACACACACACACACACACACACACACACACACACACACACACACACACACACACACATACAGGCAGAGAATAAGAAATGGGAGTCGCGAGATGAATCTGAGGAAGCCAAGATACGGTTCCTAGAAGACGAAATAAATATGCTGCAGTAGGTTACATCACCACTGCCCAGAGGGAACGTGGCATCTGGAGCAGGTACACTTCTATTAAAGGAGGGGTCTGAAGGAAAGGAAGGAGACAAGACTTACATTAAGTCCCTATCAGGCCACCAGGAAAGGCCAAGGAATGGAGGACATACAATGAACGACAGCAGAAAGAAAAACAAGAGACTGGAAAATCATCAAACACATAGGCAATTTTTCAGAGAACAGGGGGGTACTCGAAGGGAAGAAATCGGCCGCCACCCCACAATATGCAGTAAAATTCCACAGCACCTTGCCAGGTTCCCCATTTCCCCAAACCCCACAAACCCCCAGAATACAGTGTTAGAGAGGAAACTGAAGGTATAGTACACCAACGCTGCTGGAATAACGAATAAATGGAAGGACTGGCACGAAAGAATCAAAGAGGCATCACCAGACATTAAAGCTCTCACAAAAACAAAGCTCTCAGGAATGATAACAAATGCCATCTTTCCAAATGGATATCAGATCATGAAGAAAGAAAGAGGGAACAAAGGAGGTGGAGCAGTGACACTGCTCATCAAAAACCAATGAGATTTTAAGGAGTTGGAGAAAGGTGACAGAGGAGAAGCAAGGGACTACATAATATAAACACTTCAGACTGGAGGTCCCAAGGTGGTGATTGCTGTGATGTATAACCCACTACAGAATAGCAGGAGGCCAAAACAATAATATGATGAGAGTAACAGAGAAATGGTTGATACATTGCCTAAAGTGGCCAGAAGGGCCCATGTGGGCAGGGCAAAGCTGCCGATAGTGGGTAACTTCAATCACAAAGCAATCGACTGGGAAAACCTGGTACCACATGGAGGTCCAGAAACGTGGAGGGCTAAGATGTTGGAGGTGGTACTGGAAACCCTCATGCATCAAAACGTCAGGGATACTACCAGAGAGAGGGGAGAAGATGAAACAGCAAGACTGGAACTAGTATTCACTTTGAGCAGTGCAGGTATTGAGAACATCACATGAAAAGCCCTGCAGAGCTAGTGGTCATGCAGTTCTAAGCTTCGACTACATAGTAGAGTTACAAGTGGAGAGGGAGGCAGGAAGGGCAGGAAGAATAAAGCCAAACTACAAGAGACGGGACTACATAGGCATGAGGAATTTCCTGCACTGGCAGGGAAAACAGTAAATGAGATGATGGAATATGTGACAACAATATGCAAGGAAGTGGAAGAGAAGTTTGCACCCAAGGGCAACAGATATAATGAGAAGGCCAGGATGAGCCCGTGGTTCACCCAAAGAAGCAGAGAGGCTAGAGAATGGAAAAAGTATAGAAGGCAAAGGACCCAGGAGAACAAGGAGAGCAGTCGAAGAGTAAGGAATGAATATGCACAGGTATGGAGGGAGGCCTAACAACGATACGAAAATGACATAGCAGCGAAAGCCAAGTCTAACCAGAAGAAAACTACAATAAAAGACCAGGTAATCAGGCTGAAGAATGAAGGAGGGGAGTTTACAAGAAACCACCTTGAAGTTTGTGAGGAGCTCAACGAATTAGGATACACATTTTTATTAATGTTAGAAGCCAAGCAGAAGAGGATTTTGAAAGTTATCAGGCCCATTACAGGGAATTTGGAATGGGTTCTGGAATCAATAGTTGCATGAACCCTTTTCCTGGTAGAATGAACTAGCTTTCAAAAGTTGAAGCCGATGGGATAAGGTGTCACAAAGTTATAAACAAAAGTTGGGAAGAAGAAATAAAGAAGAGACGACAAAAAGTAAAAAATATCAGAGAACCACTTAATAATCCACTCCGAGACACAGTTTACTACATCAGTTACCTAGTGTCTAGTTACCTAGTGTCTAGTTACCTAGTGTCTAGTTACCTAGTGTCTAGTTACCTAGTGTCTAGTTACCTAGTGTCTAGTTACCTAGTGTCTAGTTACCTAGTGTCTAGTTACCTAGTGTCTAGTTACCTAGTGTCAGCATTACGCATTTAGGTTTTGTGTTGGTTAAAGAGCTTTTGTAGCTCAACTGGTTTCTCATTTTCTTGGGAGCTTCTATAAGGATCATATTTGGTCTTCTGACAGAGGTAGAGGAGGAAGGGTTCTCTGCATCAGTCCTCCACACTACTCCACATGCAGTTCCACCTCTATTACTCAGTTGAAGGGTCGTATGAAAACGAGAATATTATTTCCCTCGTTGCTACAATATTGACAAAAGTTCAACACATCATGTCGGGGATCAAGTCTCAATATTCACCACTCCTTCATATGTTAATGTTGCTCAGCTCTTGGTCTCAGTCAAATTCATTTCTTTCATTTAATATTGTTTTCTTCATTTCTGAGTTTGTTCTTTCATAATATATAATTATAGAATGACAGTGTATTCTCCATCTCTTAGTTTACCCACATTTAATTATTTTTCACTCAATTCTTTTCATATAAAAATTTTCAAAAAGAGATCAATTTGGATTTTCCCAAGAATTTAAGAGCTTATTCTTCAGAATGGTGACCTTGCTAGGAATTAAAGCTCCAAAGCCAACAGACAGCGCAGCGTCACCATCAACAGTTAAGTAGATCTCTCTCTACGGTAGACTTCTGACTGAACACAGGTGTTTAAAGGAATATTGGCGAGTAGAACTGTTTTTGTAGTCATATGTTCCGGGAGTTTAAATCAAAACAGGTAATAGGATTCTGTGGTTTGTATCTGTCATGATGTTGCTCATAACTGAATCTTATTCTTTTTTTTTGGGGGGGGGGAGGGGGGATGTTATGGGGAAAACTGTCAAGGAAGAAACTCTCGATTTATTCCTAAGTAGTGAATCTTCAAGGAACTCCAGCATTTTCTGATTGTGTTTTGATGAAGATAAAATTTCCTCTTCATTAGTCTCTGTTACCTGACTGCTATTGATTTCTATGAATTATTTTCTGGTTTTTTTTATTCTTGTTAGAGTAAGTGTTTGTACTTGTTTAGAGAAAACTTAAAAGTAAAATTTTTGGAAGGAGCAGGAATTAAAATAATTTTCATTTGAATTGTCCTGGACACTTCTTTACAGCTGTGATACATGATCAGTTAGCTAGAGAAGAGAAGATAAGAGGAAGGTTAGGTATGAAAGAAATGAGAAGAAAGAATGCGAAGAGAACCAGAATGAAAGACTTGTTGTGGAAGAAAAAAAGGAGAAAAGCTACGGAGGGAAGGAGAAAGAAAAAGATGGGAAAGATCACGACAAAAAAAATTAGCGAAAGGAGAGAGCTATAGAAAGAGAAGAAGCTAGAACAAAAGAAACTTGAGGAAACCTGAAACGAAAGAGGCTTGGAGCAAAAGAGACTTGATTCTGAGCTACTTTGCAACTTAAGACACTCGATCTGGAACAAAAACTTGATTTTTTCCTAATCAGAAAATATATAGGTAATTTTGAAGCTAGTGCAGCTATCACGGGAATGTACGTGTCGACCCAACCATCACTCACCAAGGAGACTATATAACCTCTGAATTTTAGTCTGTATCAAACGGCTTTATTTCGACTTTTCAATTTCTGGATGGATAACACAGGAAGTGAACAAGGTAATTTTTTTTCTTAAGAGATTTCATGGTCGCCGATCAACTTCTGTCCGTTACCCAATAACAGATTCGGACTCATAAGGAGTGAACAAAAAAATCTGCTTGCCTTTATACCAAAGCGTCTTATATGCTCAATGAAAGGCTTTAAGAGTTGAAAATGCCCCAGTCAGAAGGTACATAATGTCGGCAGATGCATTTATGAATACAGTTCTAGAGATTCCTATTTTTCAGTAACAATTAATGTGATGAATCCTTTTACCATATTATATGATACAGAGTTTGCACACTCTAGTGTTACATAAACTGTTCTATGATGTTGAACCTTCTCAGACAACGACTACTCTCTCAGATTATTTTGGCAGAGATGATATGGTCACTAAAGCACTTAGTTCCTTACATCCACATTGTTCATGGGATGAACCGACGCAGAGATTGTCCACAACACTTCTTGTTCTGCACTGGTTGGTAATGTTAAGGGCGCTTTACCCTTTACCTTAACGCTTTCGGGGATATTAACACTTCCTTGTCACAGGAAGTCTATAGACGTGGTCGAATTCCGTGACTTATGCTTCATTGAAACACCTGGACCCGACACTGATTCAGATTTTAGTGACGTGATTAATGTGGATTCATTGTCCACCGATCGAGCAGTCAACATTATCGCTTCACAAGAAGCACAAGACTCAAATGTTTATCTTGATAGAAAACTTTTGTGATACGTTTACAGATATATCAGGAGTTATTCACTAACAATACATAAGACTGAGTTGTTCACTAACAATTCTATGAAGCTGCAACTCTACCTTACCACACTAGAAAAAAAAATTAATAAAGGGGAAGATAAATAATTAAAATTATAAATCATTGATTATTATGAAACCTGATTTTTCTCACTAATTCCGACACTCAAGAAATAAACATCTAATATCATTATCATTACCACTTCAACAATCATTATCACTGTCACCACCACAACAATCATTACCACTGTCATCACTACAATGATCATTATCCCTATCACCACTTCAACAATCATTATCACTATCACTACTACAACAGTCATTACCACTGTCATCACTACAATAATCATTATCACTATCACCACTACAACAATTATTATCACTTTATCACTATCACCACTACAACAATCATTATCACTTTATCACTATCACCACTACAACAATCATTATCACTATCACCACTACAACAATAATTATCACTATCACCACTAACACAATCATTATCACTATCACCACTACAACAATCATTATCACTATCACCACTACAACAATCATTATCACTATTACCACCACAACAATCATTATCACTATCACAACTACAACAATCATTATCACTATCACCACTACAACAATCATTATCACTATCACCACTACAACAATCATTATCACTATCACCACTACAACAATCATTATCACTATCACCACTACAACAATCATTATCACTATCACCACCACAACAATCATTATCACTATCACCACTACAACAATCATTATCACTATCACCACCACAACAATCATTATCACTATCACCACTACAACAATCATTATCACTATCACAACTACAACAATCATTATCACTATCACCACTACAACAATCATTATCACTATCATTACTACAGCAATCATTATCACTATCACCACTACAACAATCATTATCACTATCACCACTACAACAATCATTACCACTATTACCACCACAACAATCATTATCACTATCACCACTACAACAATCATTATCACTATTACCACCACAACAATCATTATCACTATCACCACCACATCAATCATTATCACTATTACCACCACAACAATTATTATCACTATCACCACTACAACAATCATTATCACTATCACCACCACAACAATCATTATCACTATCACCACCACAACAATCATTATCACTATCACCACTACAACAATCATTATCACTATCACCACTACGACAATCATTATCACTATCACCACCACAACAATCATTATCACTATCACCACCACAACAATCATTATCACTATCACCACTACAACAATCACTATCATCATTCACTGCCTCAATGGTTTTGTTTCATTTTTTTATGGAACAAATATGAAACTAAGTTTTTTAATGATGAAAAATATGTGCACATAAAAGCTCTTATGTGTACTGAAGGCATGTACGCATATAAAACAATCATGAACACAGTCACTAGTCAAGTGACACTCACTTCAACATTAAGCAATCATGTGCACATTAAAGTATCATATGACACTCACCATATACACGTGTGTGTGTGTGTGTGTGTGTGTGTGTGTGTGTGTGTGAAGAGTGTGTTTGGAGGAGTGTGAATGGACTGTTAAATGGTAGCTTTGAATGTCATTAGTAAAAAGGTTGGTGAGTTTTAGTTAGGTCTGGCAAAGTCGCCTCAACCACACCAACACACTAACGTGATCCAGCCTCGGAATAAGGAGTTCTTGAGTGGGAAATATGTAAAAAGTGCACATAGTGCTTGTGTGAAGGTTGTGATAGTTCAAGTGGTGTTTGTGTGGAGGGTGAGTGGAGGTTCCGGTGGCAATTGTATGGACTTAGTGTGGTAAGTTTGTAGTTCTTTTGTTGAGAGTGAACGTCCCGTAGTGCTTGTGTAGAGGGTACACATGTGAGGGTCCAATGGTACTTGTGTATCATGTCAATGGTGCAGGGTGCTGGGAACTTACATGGGTCAGGTCGTAAGTTCTGAGCTCAGTCGGTGGAGTGAAATCTTGAGTAAACGTTCTTGCTGTACTGGGGATGAAGTGCAGTGGTGAACCTTCCTGGATGATGCTCCAATGAATGGGTGAATGTATATGTGTACCTCCTGGTACCTCTTCATTACTTAGTGAAGACACGGGGGACCCTGTAAGTGGAGACCGAGGGAGACTTTCTTCTTGTGGTGATTGAAAATTATTTTCTGGCGCCTGAGGACTGCCTTTTTCTTGTGATAATTGAAGATAATCTTCATCTTGTGGTGACTGAGGATATTCTTCCTCTGGCGATAACTGAAGATAGCCATATAGTTGTGACTGAGGATATCCGTATCGTTGTGCTTGAGGAAATCCATATTCTAGTGAGTAAGGATACACATACGGTGGTGACATAGATGAATACAAAATAATGGGATGCTTAGCATTCCCTGGTAGTTTGATATTATTTTGAAGGCCAGGAACTACTGCATATGGATCATGGGTTTGATGTCCTTGATATTGTTGAAGATGTTGTGGATGACGATTTGGTCGGAGAATCTGAAAATTGTGGTCCCTTGGGAAGCGACCCCCCCATTGGATCTTCGGGTTGATAGTGTCTGTTTGATAACCTTGGCTCTGGCTGTTGCTGAGGTCCTGGGTGACCTCAGAGACGATGTCAGCGTATAACGTGGAGAGTAGAAGCAAGAGAACGCTGCTACTCCTGCTCATCTTGATCGCTGGTCTGTGCAGACTTCACAACAAACAGATTAAAGCTTCTCGGACCACCACAGTTCCTTCCTATAAGAATGATAAATATTGAGAAATTGATAATGATGAGCTTAGAGTATTCATCTAAGATTCAGTACACAAATTTTAAGACAAACAAATAAGGAAAGTTCCAGTTGACCTTACCTGGAAAGCTTCAATGATAATGAGAGACAACTGACATATTGGGAGCAAGGGCAAAATTTTAAGAGGCAGATGAAAAAAAAGAGATGGCTGACGGAGAATATTCAGGTATATAGGGAAGATGAAGACACGATACAGTAGTTAGGTGTGAGAAGAAGTCCCAATCCGATTAGACCGTTCAGCTTGCAAGACTTATATCAAGAAAACTGGTTTGAGGAAGAAAGTAAAAAAAAAAAAAAAGAGGAATTAAAGAAAAATAAGCAGAGGGGAAAAGAACTGAAGAGATGACTTGCTTTGAAAAGAGAGACTTGAGAGGATTAAGTTCAAGAGGGTGTCAACGATAAGTCAAATCCATCCTTCTCTATTGTCCTGATCCCTTCCCTGATCTCCAGGCTGTGATCCACCAATGGAACCCTTAAACTTACTCAATCTTCAATACAATCCCTGTCTCTCTCCTACACTGAATTACTCTCCTCTCCCTCCTCTTCAATCAGGACCTATTTCTCTCCTGCCACATCATGATCTGTTACTCTCAGCTTCACCAACTATGTACCGCCTCCACCATCCTATTATTAGTAACCCGCACCCAATCATCCAACATTCTTTCTCCCCAGTAATTCTTCAAAGTCTCTATGTTGACTCCGACCTCAATGTCTCTCACTACCAAACAAGACAACAGAATGTCTGGAAAGTTATGAAAGGTACCTGAATGCAATAAAAGTCATTAGGAAAAGGGAAGCTTTGAGAGAAAGATTATGTGAGGTAATCCCAAGAATCATAGTCATTATGGGTATAAAATTTTCAGAATAAAAAATGCATCGCTAACAGAGGGAGAGGAGGGGTTATAAAAATAAAGAAAGGGAGAAAAAGGAAGAATTACTAGCCCTGGAGATTTGAGGAATTAAAAATCTAAACGCAAGGATTTTCAGACCTTTTTTTTCTTAATAAATAAAGGTTTCAATGGCATTAGTTACTAGCCAGCCAAGCAACAGGAGGCTTAGTAAAGAATATGAGGGTAATAACAGAGATATGATGCACACAGTGGAAACAGCGGCAAAGAGATTAAACAAAAAATAACTGTTGATGGAAAGATATTTTAGCAGTGAGTATACTGACTGGAAGAACGGAGCCCAATGTGACGACTTGGAACTTGAGGAAAAAAATAAAAAATACAGCATTGGAAAAACAAGTTCTTGATTTAACATTTAAAGAAAACAAGAACGAGAGGACATGAAGGTGCAAGACTTGATCTGTTATTCACTCTAAACAAATATATTATTGATGAAATTAAGAAAGGGTGCCAATGATCATGAAGTATTAAGTTTCGAGTATCTGGTAGAAATGGAGATTAAAATGGAAACGAGTGAACTCAACAGGAAACTAGGCTAAAAAATATAACAAAATCATGAAAAATTTTCGGAAGGAAATACAGAGGAAAGTTGAACTGATGCAAATTTGTATCAAAGGATGATTTAAAATGCCATTTGGCAAAAGAAAGATTCATGGATGAGCCATGAAGAGAGCTCATGGCCCAACCAGAGAAGCCAAGAAAATGTGAAAGAGAAAACAGATGATGAATAAGACACTGATTCCTGAAGAGTCTTTATTTATACAACGTTTCACCAAAAATTTATTTCATTTAGTACATAAAATACAACACCAACTTGTTAAAAAAAAACTAGTGAAAAGTTTTACCTGTAATTATTATTCTACAATCGAGTAATCTGTCGATCTCATATTCCAGGATCTTATTCAGATTCCTGATAACGATAGGTGTACCTCTGATGTAGACACCTCCAGTTGTTGTCAATTGTTGCAAGGCAACCGATGGTGCTGATGACTTTCTCTGGATTGGTTGTGATTCTCCATTTGTTCTCCCAGTTGGCTGGTCCTAGTAGTTTCTCATTCATTTTCTCTATTACCCTTCTATGTTTGTTTTGCAGAGATGGGATGGAAGATGGATGGATAACATCGTCAGCAAATTGGGTGATGATGGTATCGTTCAATTCAGGTTGGGGGAGATCGTTTACGTATTTGTTGAAGAGTACGGGGCTGAGGCACGAGCCCTTGGGCACTCCTGCTGTCGGTGTGAAAGGTTCTGTCGACTTGCCGTTAAAGAGGAGGTGATGCTTCTTACTGATAAGAAGTTGTATATGAGCCTGAGAAAGGTCCAGTTGTAGTCCGGAAGGTCGGCAAGTCGAAGGTTTTGTGTACGTCACTAGTTGCAATTAGGGCCAAATTCCCCTGTTTCTTCAGGCTATCTACCGCATCGAAGATGATATTGATAGCGTGTTGGGTTTCTTGGTGGGTCCTGAAGCCAAACTGCTTTTCAGTGAAGAGGTTATTGTACTTCTTTGAATCTCATGTTGAGCCCCTCACATGCTTCTTGGTCGTTTCTTGTGACTTCCCCTCCTTCCTTCCTCAGCCTGATTACCTGATCATTGACTGTTGTTTTCCTCCTGATGTGGCTGTACAACAGCTTCGGGTCAGATTTGGCTTTCGCCGCTGTCATTTTCGTATTGCCATTGGGCCTCCCTCCTTACCTGACCATTTTCATTTCTGGCTCTACGACTGCTCTCCATATTCTCTTGGGTTCTTTGTGTGTGTGTGTGTGTGTGTGTGTGTGTGTGTGTGTGTGTACTCACCTAATTGTACTCACCTAATTGTGGTTGCAGGGGTCGAGACTCAGCTCCTGGCCCCGCCTCTGCACTGTCCGCTACTGGGTCTCTGCTCTCCCTGCTCCATGAGCTTTATCATACCTTGTCTTAAAACTATGTATAGTTCCCGCCTCCACTATATCGTTCGCTAAACTATTCCACTTCCTAACTACTCTATGGCTGAAGAATTGCTTCCTAACATCCCTCTGACTCATCTGAGTCTTCAGCTTCCAGTTGTGTCCCCTTGTTTCTGTGTTTCCTCTCTGGAACATCCTGTCACTATCTACCTTGTCGATTCCCCGCAGTATTTTGTATGTCGTTATCATGTCTCCTCTAACCCTTCTGTCCTCCAGTGTTGTTAGTCCTATTTCCCTCAACCTTTCTTCATAGGGCAGTCCCCTGAGTTGTGGAACTAGCCTTGTCGCAAACCTTTGCACTTTCTCTAATTTCTTGACGTGCTTGACCAGGTGTGGGTTCCAGACTGGTGCTGCATACTCTAGTATAGGCCTGACGTACACGGTGTACAGTGTCTTGAACGATTCCTTGTTAAGGTAACGGAACGCTAATCTTAGGTTTGCCAGTCGCCCATATGCTGCCGCGGTTATCTGGTTGATGTGTGTTTCCGGAGACGTGCTTGGTGTTATACTCACCCCAAGGTCTTTCTCCTCTGATGAGGTTTGTAGCCTTTGTCCACCTAGCCTGTACTCTGTCAGCGGTCTTCTTTGCCCTTCTCCGATCTTCATGACTTTGCATTTGGTGGGGTTAAATTCGAGAAGCCAGTTGCTAGACCAGATGTCAAGCTTGTCCAGGTCTCTTTGAAGTCCTGCTTGGTCTTCATCCGATGTGATTCTCCTCATTAATTTCACATCATCTGCGAAAAGAGACACTTCTGAGTCTATCCCGTCCGTCATGTCATTCACATATAGCAAGAATAACACTGGTCCTAGGACTGACCCCTGCGGTACACCGCTCTTCACAGGCCCCCACTGTGATACCTCATCACGCACCATGACCCGTTGTTGTCTCCCTGTGAGGTATTCCCTGATCCATTCCAGTGCCCTTCCTGTCATACACGCTTGGTCTTCCATCTTCTTTACTAATCTCATGTGAGGAACTGTGTCAAAGGCCTTCCTGCAGTCCAAGAAAATGCAGTCAACCCACCCTTCTCTCTCTTGCCTTACCTCTGTTACTTTATCATAGAACTCCAGGAGGTTTGTTACACAGGATTTGCCTTCCCTGAATCCGTGCTGTCTGGCGTTGATTATCCTGTTCTGCTTCAGATGCTCCACCATTCTTTTCCTGATGATTTTCTCCAAGACTTTGCACACTATATACGTAAGTGACACCGGTCTGTAGTTTAGTGCCTCTTTTCTGTCTCCTTTTTTAAAGATGGGGACTACGTTTGCCTTTTTCCATATCTCATGTAGCTGCCCAGTTTCAAGGGATGTGTTGAAAATTTTGGTAAGTGGCACACTCAGAACTTCAGCTCCTTCCCGAAGGACCCATGGTGAGATATTGTCCGGACCCATCGCCTTTGAGGTATCAAGGTCACTGAGTAACTGCTTCACCTCCCCCTCAGATGTGTATATTCCCTCCAGCACTCGATACATCCCTTGTTGGTGACGCACCCCGTCCTGTCTACCCAACTGCCTTCCTTCCTCCACTGTGAATACTTCCCTAAACCTCAAGTTGAGCTCCTCACATACCTCTTGATCATTACTTGTGAGTTCCATATCTTCCCTCCTCAGCCTTATCACCTGGTCCTTTACTGTTGTCTTCCTTCTGATGTGGCTGTACATCAGTTTCGGGTCAGACTTGACTTTCGATGCTATGTCGTTTTCGTACTGTTTCTGGGCCTCCCTCCGTACCTGTGCATACTCGTTTCTAGCTCTTCGACTAATCTCCTTGTTTGCTTGGGTTCTTTGCCTTCTGTACCTTTGTGTGTGTGTGTGTGTGTGTGTGTGTGTACTCACCTATTTGTACTCACCTATATGTGGTTGCAGGGGTCGAGTCATAGCTCCTGGCCCCGCCTCTTCACTGATTGCTACTAGGTCCTCTCGCTCCCTGCTCCATGAGCTTTATCAAACCTCGTCTTAAAACTATGTATGGTTCCTGCCTCCACTACGTCACTTTCTAGGCTATTCCACTTCCTGACAACTCTATGACTGAAGAAATACTTCCTAACATCTCTTTGACTCATAGGAGTCTTCAACTTCCAATTGTGACCCCATGTTTCTGTGTCCCCTCTCTGGAACATCTTGTCTCTGTCCACCTTATCTATTCCTCGCAGTATTTTATATGTCGTTATCATGTCTCCCCTAACCCTCCTGTCCTCTAGTGTCGTCAAGCCGATTTCCCTTAACCTTTCTTCGTAGGACAATCCCCTTAGCTCTGGGACTAGTCTTGTTGCAAACCTTTGCACTTTCTCTAGTTTCTTGACGTGCTTGACCAGGTGTGGGTTTCAAACTGGTGCTGCATACTCCAGTATGGGCCTGACGTATATGGTGTACAGAGTCTTGAACGATTCCTTAGTGAGGTATTGGAACGCTATTCTTAGGTTTGCCAGCCGCCCGTATGCTGCAGCAGTTATCTGATTAATGTGTGCCTCAGGAGATGTGCTCGGTTTTATACTCACCCCAAGATCTTTTTCCTTGAGTGGGGTTTGCAGTCTTTGGCCACCTAGACTATACTCTGTCTGCGGTCTTCTTTGCCCTTCCCCGATCTTCATGACTTTACATTTGGCAGGGTTAAATTCAAGGAGCCAGTTACTGGACCAGGCTTGTAGCCTGTCCAGGTCTCTTTGTAGTCCTGCCTGATCCTCGACTGATTTAATTCTTCTCATTAACTTAACATCATCTGCAAACAGGGACACTTCTGAGTCTATCCCTTCCGTTATTTCATTCACATATTCCAAAAACAGTACCGGTCCCAGGACTGACCCTTGTGGAACCCCACTCGTCACAGGTGCCCACTCTGACACCTCGTCACGTACCATGACTCGTTGTTGCCGCCCTGTCAGATTCTCTGATCCATTGTAGTGCCTTTCCTGTTACGTGTGCCTGATCCTCTAGCTTTTGCATTAACCTCTTGTGAGGAAGTGTCGAACGCCTTCTTGCAGTCAAAGAAAATGCAGTCTATCCACCCCTCTCTCTCGTGTCTTACTTCTGTTACCTTGTCATAAAACTCCAGTTCTTAATGAGCAGTGCAACTCCTCCTCCCCCTCTGCTCCCTCTATCTTTCCTGAGGATTTGATATCCGGGTGGAAAGATTGCATCTGTTATCATCCTGGTGAGTTTCGTTACTGTGAGTGCTATTATGTCTGGGGATGTCTCCTTTATTCTTTCATGCCACTCCTCACATTTATTTGTTATACCATCTGCATTTGTATACCAAACCTTCAACTTCTTTTCTAAAACCGTAGTCAGGGGGGTACGTTGGGGTTGGGAAAGTGGGAGACCTGATGAGGAACTATAGGTGGTTGGTGTGAAGGTGGAGTTTGTAATGAGGTGGGTGGAAGCATTGGGTATGGCATGTGTGTTTTGGTTTAGATTGTTTGGTTGCATTGGGGTTGTCCTGGTTGGGGGACATCTGAAGGTATTTGAGCTTCCTCCTGAGTCTGGGTTCTCCTGTCCATCTCTCTTTCCTCCTTTTGTCTCTGTACCCTCTCTTTCAGTTTCTGTCTTTCTTCTCGTGCTCAGTCGCGGTCAAGATACACATTCCAGTAATCTGACATATCCCTTAGTCTTGCTTTCTCCTGCAGAATCCTGTTTCGAGTCAATTCTGCCTTGAAAATCACTTTGACTGGCCGGATTCTTCCTCTTGTAAACCCCCCCTATTCTCAGAAAATTTGCCAGCTGGGTCATGTCATCTTCTCCTATTGCTTTCATGATGCTTTCAATCGCTTTTTTCTCCCCTTGTCTTCTTGCTTCATAAGTTTTCCCTTCAGCTTCCCTGAGCCCATAAATAAAGACTGATCTCTCTCTTTCATTCTCCCACTGCCTATCCCTATGTAACCCCTGATTCGATTTAGTTGCCTCCAATGCAGCTTTCCTTTCTTCAATCTCTTCACTGTCTGTTATTCCTTGGTCCAGTGGCCTGTCGCTTTCCCTTAACTTTCCCTGTGCACTGCTTTGGTCTGTTAGGGCTTCTACGTATAGCTTAGCTCTCCCTTTTTCTACACTCCCCTCGATTGTTCCTGATGTGATCCTCTCTTTTTCTCGGGCTCCACGATGGTCTGATAGGGCCTCTGCATACAGTTTCACTCCGTTCTCTACAGTCCCCTTATTTGTGACTGAGGGAACAGTTTCTGATACCATGTCCACATTGCTTTTTAGTTCTTTAGGCTGTTTCAAAAATTTCAGTTCCTCTTCTAATCCCTGTATCTTAGCCTCTGCTGTTGTGACTTGCTTCTCCACTTCTTGCTTTCTGCAGCTATCCTCTACTCCATTTTCTTGCTTTCTGCAGCTATCCTCTCCTCCATTTTCATGCTAAGCTCCTCTAGCTTCCTTCCCCACTCATGTTCCATTTTCATGAGCTCTTCTGCCCAATCTTCCTTTGCAGACTCATCCACCAGTCCCCTAGTTTTCCATCCTGCTCTCTGGCACCCCATTTTTTTTTTTAAGATGCCACAGAGTGAAAAACTATGTATTTCTGTGTGGGTGTTTTGTGGTGTGATTGCCTGAGTGTTTGTGTGGGGGTGGACGGAGGGAGAGGAGAAACTGGAGACAGTGGGGAAATGGAAGAGAGGTGGGGAGGGGGATTATGAGGAGAGAGTGGAGGAGGGAGAAGTAGAGGTAGAGAGAGAATGGGAGAGGGAGAGGGGGAGAAGGAGGGTGAGAGAGGGGGGTTCAGGGAAGGGAGAGGGGGGGGGGAGGGAGCAGAGGGAAAGTGTGTGTGTGTTACTTTTGTGTGTGTGTGTGTGTGTGTGCATGTGTTAGTTTTGTGTGTGTTAGTTTTGTGTGTGTGTGTGTGTGTGTTAGTTTTGTGTGTGTGTGTGTGTGTTAGTTTTGTGTGTGTGTGTTAGTTTTGTGTGTGTGTGTTAGTTACCATTTTGTCCTAGGCACATGTCGATTAGACACTAGGCCTGTTGTATGTGTGTGTGAGTGTGTAAGGAAACACTTCGAAATGTTTCCGCCCCGTCGGGAATAGAACCCGGGCCCTCCGTGCGTGAAGCGAGAGCTTTACCACCAGACCACCGGGGTGTGTGTGTGTGCGTGTGTGTGTGTGTGTGTATGTGTGGGTTAATTGTGTGAAGAGTAGTGGTGAAATTGCGTGTTATGGGCCTGTATGTGTGTACTCACCTAATTGTACTCACCTAATTTAGTGGTTGCAGGGGTCGAGACTCAGCTCCTGGTCCCGCCTCTTCGCTGTCCGCTACTGGGTCTCTGCTCTCCCTGCTCCATGAGCTTTATCATACCTTGTCTTAAAACTATGTATGGTTCCCGCCTCCACTATATCGTTCGCTAGACTATTCCACTTCCTAACTACTCTATGGCTGAAGAAGTGCTTCCTAACATCCCTTTGACTCATCTGAGTCTTCAGCTTCCAGTTGTGTCCCCTTGTTTCTGTGTTCCCTCTCTGGAACATCCTCTCACTATCTACCTTGTCGATTCCCTGCAGTATTTTGTATGTCGTTATCATGTCTCCTCTAACCCTTCTGTCCTCCAGTGTTGTTAGTCCTATTTCCTTCAACCTTTCTTCATATGGCATTCCCCTGAGCTGTGGAACTAGCCTTGTCGCAAACCTTTGCACTTTCTCTAATTTCTTGTGTGTGTGTGTGTGTGTGTGTGTGTGTGTGTACTCACCTAATTGTACTCACCTAATTGTGGTTGCAGGGGTCGAGACTCAGCTCCTGGCCCCGCCTCTTCGCTGTCCGCTACTGGGTCTCTGCTCTCCCTGCTCCATGAGCTCTATCATACCTCGTCTTAAAACTATGTATGGTTCCTGCCTCCACTATATCTTTCTCTAGACTATTCCACTTCCTGACTACTCTGTGGCTGAAGAAATGCTTCCTGACATCCCTTTGACTCATCTGAGTCTTCAGCTTCCAGTTGTGTCCCCTTGTTTCTGTGTTCCCTCTCTGGAACATCCTGTGTGTGTGTTAGTTAGTTACCATTTTGTCCTAGGCACATGTCGATTAGACACTAGGCCTGTTGTATGTATGTGTGTGTGTGTGTGTGTGTGTGTGTGTGTGTGTGTGTGTGTGTGTGTATGTGTGTGTGTGTGTGTGTGTGGGTTAATTGTGTGAAGAGTAGTGGTGAAATTGTGTATGTGTGTGTGTGGAACTTTATGTGTGCGGATTTATTGTGTGAAAAGTAGTGGTGAAATTGTGTGTTATGGTGTATGAGTGTGTATGTGGGGTCTGCGAGTAACACATAGTCTACAGTGCTCCTCTACCTGGCCTGACCTGACACACCTGATCTACCAGTTAATGTATTCTATGCTTCACCTGTCTGCTCGTCCTTTTCTACTAGAAATTATCAATTGCTACTTGTTACCGAGTACTTGATATCCTATTCCTTATCTTACTATGAGAGTTGACCGTTCACAAACAGCTTAGCGGTTAGGTAATTGGAAATTACACCCGACACCCCGAAAACCACGCATAGGTGAATACTTGCGATGCGATGCAGCTTGTCCAGCGTGTAGTAGCCTGTAGATTGTCCAACTCATGTGATGTTCTGGCGTATATCCACTTTCGTTTCTTGTTGATATATAATATAACCTATTCACTGTATTACTTTCACTTGTCACATATTTATTTCACTTTATTATCTAGGGTGACACACGTGGGAACGTCGCCTGGAGCACACTAGGCCCACTCTAACCCCGCCACCAAATATTTATTTCTAGTTCACTTATAAAATTATGGCTCTCCCCACACTTATGTGGCTCAGGGAAACTCGTAAATACCTGACACACTTGATGACCCCTGCAGTACCCTTGGGTAGCCCTCAAAAAAAATTATATTCATGGAGCACTAAAGTTGTGACTCGCCTACGCGTGTGTGTACGTGTGTGTGTGTGTACTCACCTAGTTGTGGTTGCAGGGGTCGATTCATAGCTCCTGGCCCCGCCTCTTCACTGGCCGCTACTGGGTCACTCTCCCTGCGCCATGTGCTTTATCATACCTCTTTTTAAAGCTATGAATGGAACCTGCCTCCACTACATCGCTTCCCAAAGTATTCCACTTCCCGACCACTCTGTCACTGAAGAAATACTTCCTAACATCCCTGTGATTCATCTGAGTCTTCAACTTCCAACTGTGTCCCCTTGTTGCTGTGTCCCATCTCTGGAACATTCTGTCTCTGTCCACCTTGTCAATTCCTCTCAGTATTTTATATGTCATTATCATGTCCCCCCTATCTCTCCTGTCCTCCAATGTCATCAGGTCGATTTCTCTTAACCTCTCCTCGTAGGACATACCCCTTAGCTCCGGGACTAGTCTTGTTGCAAACCTTTGCACTTTCTCTAGCTTTTTTACGTGCTTGGCTAGGTGTGGGTTCCAAACTGGTGCTGCATACTCCAATATGGGCCTAACGTAAACAGTGTACAGGGTCCTGAACGATTTTTTATTAAGATGTCGGATCGCTGTTCTTAGGTTTGCTAGGCGCCTATAAGCTGCAGCAGTTATTTGGTTGATGTGCGCCTCAGGAGATGTGCCCAAGATCTTTTTTCTTGATTGAGGTTTGTAGTCTCTTGCCCCCTAGACTGTACTCCGTCTGCGGTCTTCTTTGCCCTTCCCCAATCTTCATGATTTTGCACTTGGTGGGGTTGAACTCCCGGAGCCAATTGCTGGACCAGGATTGCAGCCTGTCCAGATCCATTTGTAGTTCTGCCTGGTCCTCGTCCGATTGAATTCTTCTCATCATCTTCACATCATCTGCAAACAGAGACACTTCGGAGTCTATTCCTTCCGTCATGTCGTTCACAAATAACAGAAACTTCACCGGTCCTAGGACTGACCCCTGTGGAACCCCATTCGTCACCGGCGCCCACTCTGACACCTCGCCACGTACCATGACTCGCTGCTGTCTTCCTGACAGGTATTCCCTGATCCATTGTAGTGCCTTCCCTGTTATCCCTGCCTGGTCCGCCAGCTTCTGCACTAATCTCTTGTGTGGAACTGTGTCAAACGCCTTCTTACAGTCCAAGAATATGCAATGTACCCACCTCTCTCTCTCTCGTCTTACTGCTGTCATCCTGTCGTAGAACTCCAGTAGGTTTGTGACACAGGATTTCCCGTCCCTGAAACCGTGTTGGCCGTCGTTGATAAACTCATTCCTTTCTTTGTGCTCCACCACTCTTCTCCTGATAATTTTCTCCATGATGTAAGCAGCCTATACTTAGTCCCTTTCAAATTACGCTGCACTCCAGTGCTGCCCTCTAGGCCTACCAATGTCAGGCTGCCCTGCCATGTTTCTGCCTCACTTCTCCAGCCTACCTCATTGAAGCAGGCTCTACCCTAGCTGGCTTCCGGTCCCCTCACACTCTGCACCCGTGTATACCTACACCTTTCATACAATAAAACCCTGTCTAGTCATCGGCCTTATCTCTTCACCTACGCTACCATTCTACTGCACTAGACCTGAAAGCGAGGTGAGGGAGATCACTACCGGAACTATCAGAGAAGCTCACCTTGACCACATGAAGTATATTGATCATGTGCAAGCCTTACAGGACTGTCATCTGTTGTAGTGGTAGCGGTTGAAGCACTAAACGGGTTATCACTAGTTTGAGTCTGATTGTGGCTTTGCAACGCACGCGATTCCAGCTCTGCTTCGGCTTGCACATGATCAATATACTTCATGTGGTCAAGGTGAGCTTTTCTGATAGTTCCGGTGCGATCTCCCCACCTCGAACTTGTTGCCGCGGAGCTGTCGTAGGACACGGTAAGGACCGACAAACTTGGGGACAAGTTTATGCATACCAGGGGTCTGCATCGGGTTGAGCAACATACCTTTGCAACCTGGTTCCACCTTACTTTCCTTAGCGTGGGCGTTCGATCAGACGTGAACCTATCTGTGGATTTTATTAGGTTCTCCCGTACTCGTTGGAAGACATGCTGTGTGGTCCGCATCTTAACTATACCGGTATAGTTAAGATGCGGACCACACAGCTTGTCTTCCAACGAGTACGGGAGAACCTCATAAAAGCCACAGATAGGTTCACGTCTGATCGCAACGCCCACGCTAAGGAAAGTAAGGTGGAACCAGGTTGCAAAGTTATGTTGCTCAACCCGATGCAGACCCCTGGTATGCATAAACTTGTCCCCAAGTTTGTCGGTCCTTACCGTGTCCTATGACAGCTCTGCGGCAATAAGTTCAAGGTGAGGGAGATCGCTACCGGAACTATCAGAGAAGCTCACCTTGACCACATGAAGTATATTGATCATGTGCAAGCCAAAGCAGATCTGGAATCGCGTGCGTTGCAAAGCCACAATCAGACTCAAACTAGTGATAACCCGTCTAGTGCTTCACCCGCTACCACTACGACAGATGACAGTCCTGTAAGGCTCCATACTTATGGCCTGAGACCCAGGACAGCAGTACATTTCTGTGACATTGATATACCTACTGACTTGTCCGACTCCTACGCTAGCTACGCTAATTGTTTGCTTGCAGAAATGGGGATTAATGCGCATACATTGTATAGTTAGTAAATAACGGAGTCAGGGTGGACAACACCATGTAAATATGTAAAATTTATTCCAGAAGGGTACCCGTAGTATAATGAATTCCATGGAAATAATGTTATTTTAAGTATGTTCACCCAGTGTGTCTCGTAAAACCTGTATAAAGATAAGGGCAGTGCCGCCCTTTTGAGTCAAATGTCACACCTTAGAAAATGCTACTGTGAGTCATTGTTTGCAGATGTGAGGATGGTACAGCGCTCAAGGATGTGCAGTCAAGTTGATGCCTAGCCCTGCGGACAACCTGTACATAGAAGACTCTAGTTCCAGTGCCAACATCGCCTTGCTCTGTCCTCCGTCCAGCTGTACAGGCACGCCGATTTTCTCTCCCCCGACCCCTCGAAACGGGAGAGTTTTTGAGGCCTGC
>WNWK01009054.1:15000-32500 GCA_009830355.1 Cherax destructor | reverse complement strand
GTGAGTGGGGATGGTATGAGTGGGAGATGGTTGGAGTAGGGTGATGGTGTGCGAGTGAGTTGGGTGTTGGTATGCGAGTGAGTGGGGTGATGGTGAGAAGTGAGTGGGTGATGGTGAGGAGTGAGTGGGTGTGGTTGGAGTGAGTTGGGTATGATATGGAGTAAGTGGGGTGTGTGGATGAGTAGTGGGGTATGTGAGTGGGTGTGGATGTGAGTGAGTGTTTGGAGTGAGTAGTGGGATGGTTGGAGTGAGTGGGGTGTTGGTATGTGAGGAGTGAGTGTTGGTGAGTGAGTGGGTGGTATGCGAGTGAGTGGTGTTGGGGAGTGAGTGGTGTGGATGAGTGTGTGGAGTGAGTGAGTGGGTGTTAGAAGTGAGGTGTGAGGGGTAAGTGTGAGTAGTGTTGGATGCGAGTGTGGGGTGTTGGTGATTGGTGAGTGGGTGTTGGTAGTGAGTGGGGAGTGGTATGCGTGAGTGGGTGATGGTAGTGAGTGAGTGGGTGTTGGTATGCAGTGAGTGGGGTGTGGTGAGAGTGGGTGGGTGATGGTGTGGTAGCGAGTGAGTGAGGTGTTGGGAAGCGAGTGAGTGGGGTGTTGGTATGCGAGTATGAGTAGGGTGTTGGTATGCGAGTGAGTGGGGTGTTGGTATCTGAGTGAGTGGGGTGTTGGTATGTGAGTGGGGTGTTGGTATTTGAGTGGAGTGTTGGTATGCGAGTGAGTGGAGTGTTGGTATGTGAGTGAGTGGAGTGTTGGTATGCGAGTGAGTGGGGTGTTGGTATGCGAGTGAGTGGGGTGTTGGTATGCGAGTGTGGGTGTTGGTATGCGAGTGAGTGGGGTGTTGGGAAGCGAGTGAGTGAGGTGTTGGATGAGTGAGTGGGTGTTGGTATGAGTGAGTGGGTGTTGGTATGCGAGTGATGTGGGGTGGTGTGGTGAGTGTGGGATAGTGGGGTGTGTGGAAGGTGTGGAGTGAGGTTGGATAGTGTGAGTGAGGTGGAGTGGTGTGGTATGTGAGTGAGTGGGTGATGGTGATGGGTGGGATGGTGGGAGTGGTGTTGGTATGGAGTGAGTGGGGGTATGTGAGCGAGTGTTTGATGCAGTGGGGTGTTGGTATGAGGAGTGATGGTATGGAGTGAGTGGTATGAGGGAGGCGAGTGAGTGGGTGTTGGTATGCGAGTGAGTGGTGAAGTGCTTGGTATGAGAGTGAGTTGGGTGTTGATATGCGAGTAAGTGGGGTGTTGGTATGCGAGTGAGTGGGGTATTTGTGAGTGGGGTGTTGGTATGTGAGTGAGTGGGGTTTTGGTATGCGAGTGAGTGGGGAGTTGGTATGCGAGTGAGTGGGGTGTTGGTATGTGAGTGAGTGGGGTGTTGGTAGGTGAGTGAGTGGGGAGTTGGTATGCGAGTGAGTGAGGTGTTGGTATGCGAGTGAGTGGGGTGTTGGTATGCGAGTGGGGTGTTGGTATGCGAGTGAGTGGGGTGTTGAGAAGCGAGTGTGTGAGGTGTTGGTATGCGAGTGTGAGTAGGGTGTTGGTATGCGAGTGAGTGGGATGTTGGATTGAGTGAGTGGGGTGTTGGTATGTGGAGGGGTGTGGGTATGGGGAGTGAGTGTGTGTTGGTATGTGAGTGAGTGGAGTGTTGGTATGCGAGTGAGTGGTGGGTGGTGTATGCGAGTGAGTGGGAGTGTTGGTATGCGAGTGAGGTGTTGGTATGCGAGTGAGTGGAGTGTATGGAGGATGGGGGTGGTATGCGAGTAGTAGGGTGTTGGTATGCGAGTGAGTGGGGTGTTGGTATCTGAGTGAGTGGGGTGTTGGTATGTGAGTGGGGTGTTGGTATGTGAGTGAGGGTGTATGCGAGTGAGTGGGGTGTTGGTATGGAGTGGTGGTTTTGTGAATGGGGTGTTGGTATGTGAGTAGTGGGGTTTGGTATGGAGTAGTGGGGGTTGGTATGCGAGTGAGTGGGTGTTGGTATGTGAGTGAGTGGGGTGTTGGTATGAGTGAGTGGGGAGTTGGTATGCGATGAGTGGGTGTTGTATGCGAGTGAGTGGGGTGTTGGTATCGATGAGTGGGGTGTTGGTATGCGAGTGTGGGGTGTTGGAGCGAGTAGTGGGTGTTGGTATGCGAGTGAGTGGGGTGTTGGTATGTGAGTGAGTGGAGTGTTGGTATGTGAGTGAGTGGGGTGTTGGTATGTGAGTGAGTGGGGTGTTGGTATGTGAGTGAGTGGGGTGTTGGTATGTGAGTGAGTGGGGTGTTAGTAAAACAAAGGTCAGTTGAAACAAGACGAAGGTCGCTGTGTAAAAAGCCTGACACCAGAAGAGACGATAATGTTACCAAATTATCCCACTACTCTTGTGTTGCTGCTGACAACTGTGATCACTAACTCAGTAGTAGTGTTGTGATCACTAACTCAGTAGTAGTGTTGTGATCACTAACTCAGTAGTAGTGTTGTGATCACTAACTCAGTAGTAGTGTTCTGATCACTAACTCAGTAGTAGTGTTGTGATCACTAACTCAGTAGTAGTGTTGTGATCACTAACTCAGTAGTAGTGTTGTGATCCCTAACTCAGTAGTAGTGTTGTGATCACTAACTCAGTAGTTGTGTTGTGATCACTAACTCAGTAGTAGTGTTGTGATCACTAACTCAGTAGTAGTGTTGTGATCACTAACTCAGTAGTGGTGTTGTGATCACTAACTCAGTAGTGGTGCTGTGATCACTAACTCAGTAGTAGTGTTGTGATCACTAACTCAGTAGTTGTGTTGTGATCACTAACTCAGTAGTGGTGCTGTGATCACTAACTCAGTAGTAGTGTTGTGATCACTAACTCAGTAGTTGTGTTGTGATCACTAACTCAGTAGTGGTGTTGTGATCACTAACTCAGTAGTGGTGTTGTGATCACTAACTCAGTAGTGGTGCTGTGATCACTAACTCAGTAGTGGTGCTGTGATCACTAACTCAGTAGTGGTGTTGTGATCACTAACTCAGAAGTAGTGTTGTGATCACTAACTCAGTAGTAGTGTTGTGATCACTAACTCAGTAGTAGTGTTGTGATCACTAACTCAGTAGTAGTGTTGTGATCACTAACTCAGTAGTAGTGTTGTGATCACTAACTCAGTAGTAGTGTTGTGATCACTCACTCAGTAGTAATGTTGTGATCACTAACTCAGTAGTGGTGTTGTGATCACTAACCCAGTAGTGGTGTTGTGATCACTAACTCAGAAGTAGTGTTGTGATCACTAACTCAGTAGTAGTGTTGTGATCACTAACTCAGTAGTGGTGTTGTGATCACTAACTCAGTAGTAGTGTTGTGATCACTAACTCAGTAGTAGTGTTGTGATCACTAACTCAGTAGTAGTGTTGTGATCACTAAATCGGTAGTGGTGTTGTGATCACTAACTCAGTAGTGGTGCTGTGATCACTAACTCAGTAGTGGTGCTGTGATCACTAACTCAGTAGTGGTGTTGTGATCACTAACTCAGTAGTAGTGTTGTGATCACTAACTCAGTAGTAGTGTTGTGATCACTAACTCAGTAGTAGTGTTGTGATCACTAACTCAGTAGTGGTGTTGTGATCACTAACTCAGTAGTAGTGTTGTGATCACTAACTCAGTAGTGGTGTTGTGATCCCTAACTCAGTAGTAGTGTTGTGATCACTAACTCAGTAGTAGTGTTGTGATAACTACCTCAGTGGTAGTGTAGTGTTGTGATCACTACTTCAGTCGTTGTGTAGTGTTGTGATCACTAACTCAGTGGTAGTGTAGTGTTGTGATCACTACCTAAGTCGTAGTGTAGTGTTGTGATCACTAACTCAGTGGTAGTGTAGTGTTGTGATCACTACCTCAGTCGTAGTGTAGTGTTGTGATCACTAACTCAGTGGTAGTGTAGTGTTGTGATCACTACCTAAGTCGTAGTGTAGTGTTGTGATCACTACCTCAGTCGTAGTGTAGTGTTGTGATCACTAACTCATTGGTAGTGTAGTGTTGTGATCACTACCTCAGTCGTAGTGTAGTGTTGTGATCACTACCTCAGTGGTAGTGTAGTGTTGAGATCACTAACTCAGTGGTAGTGTAGTGTTGTGATCACTAACTCAGTGGTAGTGTAGTGTTGTGATAACTACCTAAGTCGTAGTGTAGTGTTGTGATCACTACCTCAGTCGTAGTGTAGTTTTGAGATCACTAACTCACTGGTAGTGTAGTGTTGTGATCACTAACTCAGTGGTAGTGTAGTGTTGTGATCACTACCTCAGTCGTAGTGTAGTGTTGAGATCACTAACTCAGTGGTAGTGTAGTGTTGTGATCACTACCTCAGTCGTAGTGTAGTGTTGTGATCACTACCTCAGTCGTAGTGTAGTGTTGAGATCACTACCTCAGTTGTAGTGTAGTGTTGTGATCACTACCCCAGTGGTAGTGTAGTGTTGTGATCACTACCTCAGTCGTAGTGTAGTGTTGAGAACACTAACTCAGTGGTAGTGTAGTGTTGTGATCACTAACTCAGTCGTAGTGTAGTGTTGAGATCACTAACTCAGTGGTAGTGTAGTGTTGTGATCACTAACTCAGTGGTAGTGATCACCGGTTGGGTGCTCAAGTTAGTGCCACTCGTCACCTGGCAGTAAATGTGTCAAGTTAGTGCCACTCGTCACCTGGCAGTAAATGGTTATCTAGTAGTTAATCGGCTGTTGAAGGTCGTTTCCTAAATGGATGGAAATTAATCACTCTTAAACTTTAGGGTAATCTTAGGTTATATATAACTAATATAAATGTGTCTATAAGTTCTGTATTCCCTTAAGACAGAGGTCGGGGAACCGGGGTAAATTACCCTAAATTGGGTCCAAATGAAAGTCTCGTGGGTAATGAAGGTTCACAGACTGTGAGTTGGGTTGAAAATACCTTCATTTGTGAAATTTCTAATGTGTCAGAAGAGCAGGAATTCAGGATTGGCGGAGGAACTTCTTGAACTTCGGTCTAACAATGAAACACGGGTTGAATTTCAGAACAACGCAGAACTGTCCTCTTTTTAGACGTCAATATCTGCAAAGCTTTCAAAATTGCACATGAGGAGGCGATAAAAAATACTGCTGTCGTTTGCAACTACCAGTCTTTGTGAACAAGGATTTTCCACTCTCATTAACTTAAAAACAATGTACATAAATCGGTTGAACGCAGAAGACAGTATCTAAATTACTCTGACATCAAAAAACCCTAATTTTGATGTTTTTGTATCAAAAGTGAAACAATATCATTTCTCCAAAACCTGAAGTGAAAATGTTTTCAATGAAATTCTTTAGTTCCTTAATGAGATTTTCAATTTGTGTGTTACTATTTTTTATTTCACTCAGATTATTTTTCATTCCATCGCGTATAATACAGGATGGGTGTGGGAGAGTACAGGATGGGTGTGGGAGAGTACAGGATGGGTGTGGAAGAGTACAGGATGGGTGTGGAAGAATACAGGATGGGTGTGGGAGTGCACTGGGGGAGTAAAGGAAGGGTGTGGGGAATACAGTCATACAGCTTTTATGACTGTATTCTCCATGGAAATGGATTCAATAAACTCAATTGAATGATCCAGAATGTGAATGCTCCTTGTGTTTTCCGGATTCTGTGGACTATCAAGTCTAATGGGTAATTTCTCTATACACAAATTTGTTTTGGGGAAATACTCAAAAAAATATTCGCCGACCTCTGCCTTAAGACAACTGTAAACAAATAAATTTGTTTGTAAACCCTAAAAAAATACTTACCTACTTTGTAATCAGTTGAGGTAGATGAAGTGTTAAAAAATGGACTCCAGTTTGATCATAGAGAATTTCTAGAAACTAGAGCGATTTATCAGGGTGGAGCGATTCACTCCTATGTCAACTTGGTAACAAGAAAATAATATATGTTAGTATGTAGACCACTTCAAACACTTTTCATAACTCAAGCCACTATAAACACAATGGTAATGACGTGTGATTCTTGGTTACATGAACTTTATGTATCACAAAGTTCCAGAATTGTACATAGTATAACATTTTATAAACACAACGAACTGAAGAGATCACATGAGTTTAATTACGATCCTCAGTAAGACGAGCATATGGAATAGTTAGAGTATCTTTGTCGTGGCACTGGTGTTGTTACCTTGTCCACCAGCACCCCACTGCAGTCACTGTGCGTCTCCGTAGAGGAGAGAGAGAGAGGAGGAGATGGTGGGGGAGGTGAGTGGGTGAGAAAGATGGAGGGAGAAGGGGTGAAGGATTTGATTTTACTATTTAGCAAAATTGGACATACATATTATAATGTTCTTTACTCTATTTTATCTATCTATCAATCTAAATATATACATATATATTTCAGAGAGAGAGAGAGAGAGAGAGAGAGAGAGAGAGAGAGAGGGAAGGTGTGGAGAAGCAAGTGATTGGGGGTATAGGAGGGGGATACCGATAATAGAGATGGAGAAGGTTCTTAGGTGCTCTCAAGTGTCAAGTATATTCCCACGTATTACCACATTGTCTGGTGTCAATCCTAATACTCTCTGACAGTGTTTTCTGCTCTCCCCTGTAAACCTTTATTGGTATTGTGTAAACGATGGACTAACGTTGATCTCTGCCAAACAAGCCTTTATTAATTTAGTGTAAATGTTATGCTAACATTATTCACTGCCTTTTTACCTATATTAATTAAGTGTAAACTTCAGGCCAGGTTGGCAAAGCTCTCTCCTCACACACACTGAGTCTCAGTGGTTCGATCCTCGACATGGGTGGAAATTCGGGGCATGTTTCCTTACACCTGCTGCCCCTGTTCTCCTAGCAGTAGCTAGGTACCTGGGTATTAGTCGACTGCTGTGGGTGGCATCCTGGCGAACAAGATTGAAGAACTACAATGGATATAAGACAGACAGTCCTTGACGACACACTGACTTTCTTGGGTTATCCTGGGAGCCTTAACCTCACTGTTAAAAATCCGAACAAATCTTAATCATATCTTAACCTTGCTCTTTGCAGTGTAAGCGTCCATTAATTTACTGCAAATGTAGAGGTAACATGTCTCCATTACTATAAACGCTTTTAAGATAGTGTAAAGTTCCTAAATATACGCTTTTTGCGAGTAAAGCAGATATTTTTATTTTATTGTTAAGAACACACAAAATCGTAATTACAACTCACCCGATAATTTTAGGAACGAGTCGTCATGGATTAGAACCTCATCCGTTCTCTGAAAATTTTTGTTATTATTATTATCATAATGATAATTAATTAAACTCTTAATACTTATGCTTGAGATTCGTTTGATTTACCTATATTTTACGAGTTGTGTTAAGAAATTTGAAACTTACTGTTGGGTTAAACTTGAATGATACAGTGAGTTAGTCAAACTCTGAACGACACACTGTGTGAGCGCTAAACAATACAATGTGTGAGTGTAGGTGTGAACACTACATATTGTGTAAGCTGAGCCATACATTGTGTGAGCTGAGCCATACATTGTGTGAGCTGAGCCATACATTGTGTGAGCTGAGCCATACATTGTGTGAGCTGAGCCATACATTGTGTGAGCTGAGCCATACATTGTGTGAGTTGAGCCATACATTGTGTGAGTTGAGCCATACATTGTGTGAGCTAAGCCATACATTGTGTGAGCTGAGCCATACATTGTGTGAGCTGAGCCATACATTGTGTGAGCTGAGCCATACATTGTGTGAGCTGAGCCATACATTGTGTGAGCTGAGCCATACATTGTGTGAGCTGAGCCATACATTGTGTGAGCTGAGCCATACATTGTGTGAGCTGAGCCATACATTGTGTGAGCTGAGCCATACATTGTGTGAGCTGAGACATACATTGTGTGAGTTGAGCCATACATTGTGTGAGTTGAGCCATACATTGTGTGAGCTAAGCCATACATTGTGTGAGCTGAGCCATACATTGTGTGAGCTGAGCCATACATTGTGTGAGCTGAGCCATACATTGTGTGAGCTGAGTAATACATTGTGTGAGCTGAGCCATACATTGTGTGAGCTGAGCCATACATTGTGTGAGCTGAGCCATACATTGTGTAAGCTGAGCCATACATTGTGTGAGCTGAGCCATACATTGTGTGAGTTGAGCCATACATTGTGTGAGTTGAGCCATACATTGTGTGAGCTAAGCCATACATTGTGTGAGCTGAGCCATACATTGTGTGAGCTGAGCCATACATTGTGTGAGCTGAGCCATACATTGTGTGAGCTGAGCCATACATTGTGTGAGCTGAGCCATACATTGTGTGAGCTGAGCCATACATTGTGTGAGCTGAGCCATACATTGTGTGAGCTGAGCCATACATTGTGTGAGCTGAGCCATACATTGTGTGAGCTGAGCCATACATTGTGTGAGCTGAGCCATACATTGTGTGAGCTGAGCCATACATTGTGTGAGCTGAGCCATACATTGTGTGAGCTGAGCCATACATTGTGTGAGCTGAGCCATACATTGTGTGAGCTGAGCCATACATTGTGTGAGCGCTAAGCGTTAAATTTTGTGAGAGCTGAACGATGCATTGTGTGAGTGATGACTAATATATTAAGTGTGCACTGAACGATACATTATGTGTCTTGATTAACACATAGTTTGAGATCAAGTTTGAACGGACTTCACCATCTATAGCGGTGGCCTGGTGGCTAAGGTTCTCCTCTCACACACGGAGGGCCGGGTTCGATTCCCGGCGGGGTGGAAACATTTCGACGTGTTTCCTTACACCTGTTGTCATGTTCACCTAGCAGCAAATAGGTACCTGTGTGTTAGTCGAATGGTGTGGGTCGCATCCTGGGGGACAAGATTGAGGACCCCAATGGAAATAAGACAGACAGTCAAGATAACCCAAGACTTACTTTCTTGGGTTATCCTGGGTGGCTAACCCTCCGGGGTTAAAAATCCGAAGAAAATCTTATCTTATGTGTTAAACAGTAGAGCATCCAAGGACAATGTTAAACAATGCTTAAAACAATGAACAGAAGGACGACGTCCCCGTGAATAATCGTTGTTGGCCGATCTTATTGAAAATTTGTCACATCATTCTAAATGAATGCTTCTAAACGTACACCAAAAATAAAAAAAATGGGACGACAAATAACGGAGATGCCAAAATAAATACCCCTCCTCCCTTAAAGCCTAAAACTACATATATTTTAATTATGTTATTAGTTTCTAACACTCTAATTCTACCTAATGCCTCTACTGCTTGTTACAATGGCTCTGTGGGATTTTCTGAACTCAATAAATTCCCACAATACGTGTACTACTATGTACTAATAATAATAATCGCTCTGGAGCACTTTAAATATCGTATATTACGTTAAAATAAACATTTTCATTAATCCATTTATGATTTTTTTTTGTAAGAAACACGTTACATATCATATAAACATAATATATACAATCATAGTAGAACCAATTAACATAAATGTGAGATGTGGTTGCCAGGCAGTTTGTAGTAGTAACGCCAAAAATTACGTTTTCTTTAGTCCATCTAGTCTGACACCAGAGAACCTGTGTACATTATACTAGTATAAGGGGTAACTATAGAACAATATTCCTTTCGTATACCTTTGCTCTAAAAATGGTGTGTTGCTTGAGAATGGGAGTGTTGCCAATATTTACTGCACCAACATGATAACAACTTGTACACAATGTAAGGTGTTTTTGTATTGTGGGGAAAAAGCTTCACAAAAGCATGCAAAATGAACGTGTATGAACATTAAGTGGACAGGTCTTAATACGTGTTTCTCTGACCTTCCTCAGTTTGTTTACATTTTCCGCTTCTCTCTCGTTTACGATAATAATAACAATAATACAAAGATGAGTCGTAAGCCTCTTACTTTAAATACCAAGTTAAAATAATTAAACTCAGTGAACAAGGTATGTCGATAAGATAAGATTTTGTTCGGAATTTTAACCCTGGAGGGTTAGCCACCCATGATAACTCAAGAAAGCCAGTGCGTCATCGAGGGACTGTCTGTGTTATTTTCATTGGGTCCTCAATCTTGTTTACTAGGATGCGACCCACACCAGCAGAGCCGGCCTTAGGAGGTGCGGGGCCCAACTGGGAACAATTTTGGTGAGCCCCATGTATGGAAACCAGTCAAAGTGTGCGCTTAAAAAATGCTTATGAGTTAATAGACCAAACAGATGTAAGCTACATTTTAATATAAAATTGCATACATGTCAGCCTACAAGTAACAAACAAAATTTGTATATCACTCGAGGAAACTGAGGCTCTGTCCCCGACCCCTTTTGTAAAACTTACATACTTAATTCTGAATATATGCCTACTGAATAGAGTCGGGGAATTTCGCCACATCTAAGCCATCGCAATGTGTTAGCAAGTTTTCCTTTACACCAGTGCAGCCCGTGGCCTTCGTGACAGAAGGCCACGTACAGCCAATCTATTAAAGTCAGGCCTAAGTAGGTCTAAAAATCTATTAATAGCCAATAAAACATGTGACTGGGTGGTTTTATTTTGTTTCGATCGTGTTTTAATCCTTTTTTACCTATAATCAAATGTCGGACACAATCACCACCCCATCGACCAACTCTGCCACCGCTTTCGGGGAAATTCGCCAACATATTATATCCAAAGCCCCTTTTATTACTTCATGTTGTTGCGTGGGGCCTCCTCAGGCGTGGGGCCTCCTCAGGCGTGGGGCCTCCTCAGGCGTGGGGCCTCCTCAGGCGTGGGGCCCTATTGGGAGAAATTGGTCCAGTCGGCTAAGGCCGGCCCTGCATACCAGTCGACTAGCATCGAGGTACCTACTTGCTTGGTGAATCGAACCTGGTCGCTCAACGTGTGAAACGAGAGCAATGCCAGCTAGGCCACGGGCCATCCCAAGGAATAATAATAATAATAATAATAATAATAATAATAATAATAATAATAATAATAATATTAATAATAATAATAATAATAATAATAATAATAATAAGAAGAAGAAGAAGAAGAAGAAGAAGAAGAAGAAGAAGAAGAAGAAGAAGAAGAAGAAGAAGAAGAAGAAGAAGAAGAAGAAGAAGAAGAAGAAGAAGAAGAAGAAGAAGAAGAAGGAGAAGAATTGCTCTGGGTTTTTTTAAATGTCGTGTATTACGTTGTTTTAGACATTTTCATTAAACCATCATTAAACTCAGTGAACAAGGTATGTCGATGGCAATACTAATACTAATAATAATAATAATAATAATAATAATAATAATAATAATAATAATAATAATAATAATAATAATAATAATAATAATAATAATAATAATAATAATAATAAAGATAATAATAATAATAATAATAATAATAATAATAATAATAATAATAATAATAATAATAATAATAATAATAATAATAATATTAATAATAATAATAATAATAAAGATAATAATAATAATAATAATAATAATAATAATAATAATAATAATAATAATAATAATAATAATAATCACTCTGGGCTCTTTAAATGTCGTATATTACGTTATTATAGATATTTTCATTAATCTATCTATGAAACGTTTTTAAAAATTATATAATAAATATCCTACATATCATATAAACAAAATATATACAATCATATTAAAACAAATTAACCTAATTGTGAGGAGTGGAAGCCGCGTGGGCTACCACACCTGACTTCCTTCAATAAATGCTACTCACTTCTCACCTTATATTAAAACTACAAATATTTTAAGGTAGGTAATGAGTGTACTGTTTTTTTATTCATAGTTCTATTGAGCCATCTATATGTATTTGAAAGTAAAAGAAAGATGGTGATTCTCTTCACGTCCTTTTCCGCATATTGCAGTTGCCTGGAACCTGACCCGCTGCATAAGCAGTGCCCTCCTATATACGCTGGAAGACTGTTTCTTGACTGGAGACTTGATTTATGGCCATCCCCTCACCCTCTTCCAGGGTAAGGAAACGTGGGGTACCTCAGAAACCTCATCTTACCACGGAAGGGTGTGAGGGGATGGTGGTGGCACTCACTCTGTGACATGGGTTGCCAGTGGTGCCTTCTGCCTTGCCTCAGAAATTTTTCCCTTCTATCTGCTGCTGTCTTGCAACACTGCATAGCTCCTGACGATCTAGTCCTAAAGATTTTCATCTCCATGTGGCTTGTTCTGCATTGTTAATATCGCCTGTTTGTGATTGTATTACATAAATATGTCGTGGTGAATGGGTAAAACTTTTAGCAACTCTCTTCTTGCCGAATAAGAACATAAGATCATAAGAAAGAAGGAACACTGCAGCAGGCCTACTGGCCCATGCGAGGCAAGTCCATGTCTCCCACCAGCTTAAGCCAATGCCCCGACCCAGCCAGGTCAGGTTACATTCACTTAAGGAAGGAGCACGGCATCTGACCTAGTAGTACAAGCTAGTCAGGACCAACTCACACCCACCCGCACCCACTCATATATTTATCTAGCCTATTTTTAAAACTACACAACGTTTTAGCCTCTATAACTGTACTCGGGAGTTTGTTCCACTCATCGACAACTCTATTACCAAACCAATGCTTCCCTATATCCTTCCTGAATCTGAATTTATCCAACTTAAAGCCATTGCTGCGAGTCCTGTCAATACTAGATATTTTTAGCACGCTATTTACATCCCCTATATTTATTCCTGTTTTCCATTTATACACCTCAATCATATCCCCCCTAATTCTACGCCTTTCTAGAGAGTGCAGATTCAGGGCCGTCAGTCTATCCTCATAGGGAAGATTTCTGATACATGGAATCAACTTAGTCATCCTCCTTTGTACGTTTTCCAGAGCATTTATATCCATTCTGTAATACGGTGACCAAAACTGTGCAGCATAATCTAGATGAGGCCTAACCAAGGATATATAGAGTTGAAGAACAACCTGAGGACTCCTATTATTTATGCTTCTTGATATGAAGCCAAGGATTCTGTTCGCTTTAGTGCGAACACTTATGCACTGCTGTCTTGGTTTTAGATTACTGCTAACCAGAACTCCTAAATCCTTTTCGCAATCAGTAGTATTAGGATCTACATTATTTAGTTTATATGTGGCATGGTTATTGTCCTATTCAATATTTAGAACTTTGCATTTATCTATATTTAACTGCATCTGCCACTTCTCCGACCACTGAATCAGTCTATTCAAATCTTCCTGGAGTGCTCTAATGTCCTCATTTGAATGAATTGGACGGCCTATTTTGGTGTCATCGGCAAATTTGCTTATGTCGCTATTTATTCCCTCATCTATGTCGTTTATGTAGATTGTGAACAACAAGGGGCCCAATACTGACCCCTGTGGAACACCGCTTGTGACGACGCTTCCCCACTCTGATTTCTCCCCATTTATGCAAACTCTCTCAATAGTCTCTGATGTGGGACTCTATCAAAAGCCTTACTGAAGTCCATATACACAATATCATTTTCATTACCATGATCTACGTCCTCAAATACCTTAATGCAAAAAGTTATTAAATTTGTAAGGCAGGAACGCCCTTTTGTAAAACCGTGCTGAGATTCGTTGATTAATTTATGCTTTTCAAGATGGCTGCGAATTAACTCGGCAATTATTGATTCCATAAATTTTCCCACTATGGAGGTTAGGCTTATTAGTCTATAGTTCGAAGCTAAGGACCTGTCACCTGCTTTGAAAATAGGTATTACATTTGCCAATTTTCCACTTATCTGGCACCATGCCAGTTTGCAGTGATATGTTGAAAAGATTAGCCATAGGTTTGCTAAGCTCCTCTTTACATTCCTTTAGAACCCTTGCATACAGTTCATCAGGGCCTGGGGATTTGTTAGGTTTTAATTTATCTATTTGTCTGAGGACCATGTCACTTGTGACCCTAATCATGCATAGTTTACTATCGTCCTGTTCTACATAATTTATTATTTCTGGAATGTCGCTAGTATCTTCCTGTGTAAAAACTGAGAGGAAGTAAGTGTTAAACAATCTACACATTTCCTTATCTTACTTCTGTATACCTGAAAAAATCCTTTTGGGTTAGTCTTCGATTCTCTTGCAACTTTAACCTCATAGTCTCTTTTTGCTTTTCTTATTCCCTTTTTTTATTTATCTCTTTAACTGAATATATTGATTACTTAATTGCCCCTCTCCTCTTTTGATTCGCCTATATATGCCTCTCTTTTGACCAATGAGATGATTTAATCTATTGTTCATCCATTTAGGATCATTTTTGTTTGATCTGATTTCTCTATGAGGAAAATAAGTTGTCTGAGCAGCTATAACTATTCTCTGGAAAACGTCATATTGACAATCACCACCTACCTGACCCACTGTCAGGTCATTCCAGTTCAGCCTACCCATGTAATTTTTCAGTCCTATGAAATCAGCCAGGCGGAAGTCAGGGACAGAGACTTGATTGCCATTATTAGGGTAATTCCATGATATATTAAAACTGAGTGATTTGTGATCACTTTCCCCAAGCTCATCATTAACCTCAAGATTATTAATTAGCGATTCCCTGCTGGCAAGAACCAAGTCTAGCAGGTTATTTCCTCTAGTTGGTTCTGACACCAACTGTTTCAAAAAACAATCCTGTATCGTATCAAGAAAGTCACTTGACTCTAAATTTCCTGTCAAATTACACCAGTCAATTTGTCTAAAGTTGAAATCTCCCATTAGCACAACATTTTCATATGTAGATGCCTTACGAATTTCATCCCATAGAAATTTACTGCACTCCCTATCAAGATTTAGGGGCCTGTAAATCACACCCAAGATAAGTTTTACACGGCCCTCAAGAAGCTGTAACCAAATAGATCCAGTGGCTGACGCTTCTAATTTTATATCTTGTCTAACACAACAATTTAAATTGTGTCTAACATACATCGCTACTCCACCACCCTTCCTGTTGACCCTATCAGTGTGGAATAATTTATAGCCTTGTATGTGACATTCAGAAGGCAACTCTCTATCTTTCAGATTGAGCCAGGTCTCTGTTATCGCAATAATATCTATGTTTCCTGCACTTGCAATTACTCTTAGCTCATCTATCTTATTTCTTACACTCCTGCTATTAGTATAGTAAACCTTACGGGAGCTAGTCTCTTGTTTCCCTCTGCTGTCTCCCTTTGTTTGCTGACCTGATCCAATGTCTTTATTTGTAACTTTATGATGAATGTCTTTTATATACTTACTGTTTTCAGCCCTAGGGTTGCAAACTGACTGTTCCCCCCACACACCCATACCTCTATCTTCTATCAGTTTAAAATACTAGGCATGTCAGCAATGGTCCTCTCGATCGAGTTGGCAAGTGCTTCCACCCCTGTCCCAGAGAGATGTACCACATCCCTTGCATACATATCATGTTTGCCATAAAAGTTGTCCCAGTTGTCAATGAATGGGATTGCAAGTTCCTTGCAGTATCTGTCTAGCCAGCTATTTGCACCAATTGCCCTAGACAACCATTCATTTCCCACTCCCCTTCTAGGCAAGATGCTACATATGATTGGGACCCCTCCCTTGGACTTAATTAGCTCTATAGCTGACCTGTACTTATCTAGCAGCTCTTCTCTCCTACCCTTCCCAATATCATTTCCACCAGCACTGAGACAGATAATGGGCTTGTTCCCATTACCTGACATGATATTATCCAACCTGTTGACTGTCTCCAACACCAGCTCCAGGGAAGCACACACTCTCTCTCACCTTATTATTCCTATTACAGAAAGCACGGTCCATATATGTTACCTGCGAGTCACCTACCACAAGAATTCGCTTACCTCTATTAGCAGGGGAAGTAGTACCTTTACCTTCACTGGTCACTGGAGTACACTTATCCGGAAGAACAGAGAAGCGATTTCCTACCTTCAAATCTTCTCTCTTAACTTTCCTTATTTTGATGTTCCTTCCATTACTGGGAACCACTTGCCACTTGTAGCAGGTGCTGGACTGCACCTCACTCCTGGTAGCCTTTTCTTCCTCCCCCCCTTCACCCTCCTCACAGGTAGTGGCAGACTGCACCTCACTACTGGTATCCCTATTCCCCTCCACCACTCCAGCAAACCCATTGAGGTGAACCTTCAGCCTCTTAAATTCCTCCTGGAGAAGCAGGACCTCCTTCCTCAACACCCCAACCTCACGTTTTAAAACACTGCAGCAGCTAGCCATAATTGTAACCCTTCACACTAATTCCCAAAGCAGCTCAGGGACTGCGACCACTCGTGACCACTGACCACTGTGTGTATGCAATAATTTCAAATAATTCAATGTTGTTGTTGTTGATTCGCCGGTACTCTCCCGGCCCGGGTCTTTTCCAGAAGGTGACCCGGCTCCATTCCCCGCCCTCACGGGGCTCGTATTGAGATGCTAGGCCTTTCTGGTCTGCCATCTTCCCCGCCCCAGGGGAGCAATGGGAATGGCAGTCTTGTGAGCTGCAGATGGTTGCAAGCTCCAGCTCTAGCACCTAACCTGCACTAGAAGGGCTGGGCATGGTGTCCTCGATATAAATTAATGTGAATCTAACGAAAAAAATATATTTCATTGTTTGTTTATTATGAAATTACTGCAAACTTATCTAAAATATATTTAGTTGGATTAGTCTAAATTATATTACGCTTGTTATAATAAGGTTAGGAAAGTTTTCTAAGGTTCTTTTGGTACAAAATTATTAATTTTTACAATAACATAAATGAAAAAATATATCTTTAAATGTATCAGAGAAAATTTTAGAGGAAATCATTTAAAATTAAGTCATTTCTAAAATTTTCTTCTACACATTTAAAGATATATTTTTTCATTTAAGTTAATGTAAAAATTACTAATTTTGTACCAAAATACCCTCAGCAAACTTAACTAACCTTATTATAACAAGCGCAATTTAATTTAGCCTATTCCAACTAAATATATTTTAGATAAGTTTACAATAATTTATTAATAAACAAACACAATGAAATATATTTTTTTCGTTAGGTTCAGATTGATTTTGCGAAATTATTTCATACACAAATTTTCGCTTGCCTTTGTCGGCAAGAAGGGCCTTGTTATTTAAGCCAAAATAGCAAGTTTTACCTATTCGGTACTACACACACACGCACACACACACACGCAAGAGACACACACACACACACACACACACACACACACACAAGATGTTCCAGAGAGGGGACACAAAAACATGGGGTCACAATTGGAAGTTGAAGACTGGTATGAGTCAAAGGGATGTTAGGAAGTATTTCTTCAGTCATAGAGTTGTGAGAAAGTGGAGTAGCCTAGAAAGTGACGTAGTGGAGGCAGGAACCATACATAGTTTTAAGACGAGGTTTGATAAAGCTCATGGCGCAGGGAGAGAAAGTGTGAGACCTGTACCCACTCTGCCTGAGGTATCCCAGCAAGTGAGCCCGTCTCCTGTATTATCCCAGTGCTTAACAAAATAGGGAATAGCATAAAAAGGTACAAATAAAAACTGGGAACTATGGCTATCGTTTACTTAATAACATAAAGAGCGAGAATACATTATATCCTGACGGAGAATTACATACAATAACCATTGACCTATGAGACTTATTACCAGGG
>WNWK01009054.1:0-10000 GCA_009830355.1 Cherax destructor | reverse complement strand
AGAAGTTGGAAGAACAAAAATGTATAACAGGAAGGGCACTGGAATGGATCAGGGATTACCTCACAGGGAGGCAACAACGGGTCATGGTGCGTGATGAGGTATCACAGTGGGCGCCTGTGACGAGCGGTGTACCGCAGGGGTCAGTCCTAGGACCAGTGTTATTCCTGGTATATGTAAATGACATGACGGACGGGATGAGCTCAGAAGTGTCTCTATTCGCGGATGATGTGAAAATAATGAGGAGAATCACATCGGAAGAGGACCAGGCAGGGCTGCAAACAGACCTGGACAAGCTCGACATCTGGTCTAGCAATTGGCTTCTCGAATTCAATCCCTCCAAATGCAAAGTCATGAGGATCGGAGAAGGGCAAAGAAGACCGCTGACAGAGTACAAGCTAGGCGGACAAAGGCTACAAACCTCGGCAAAGGAGAAAGACCTTGGAGTGAGTATAACGCCAAGCACGTCTCCGGAGGCACACATCAACCAGATAACTGCGGCATCATATGGGCGACTGGCAAACCTTAGATTAGCGTTCCGTTACCTTAACAAGGAATCGTTCAAGACACTGTATACCGTGTACGTCAGGCCCATACTAGAATATGCAGCACCAGTCTGGAACCCAAACCTGGTCAAGCACGTAAGGAAACTAGAGAAAGTGCAAAGGTTTGCGACAAGGTTAGTTCCACAACTCAGGGGTCTGTCTTATGAAGAAAGGTTGAGGGAAATAGGACTAACAACACTGGAGGAAAGAAGGGTCAGAGGAGACATGATAACGACATACAAAATACTGCGGGAATTGACAAGGTAGACAGTGACAGGATGTTCCAGAGAGGGAACACAGAAACAAGGGGACACAACTGGAAGCTGAAGACTCAGATGAGTCAAAGGGATGTTAGGATGCATTTCTTCAGTTACAGAAAAGTCAGGAAGTGGAATAGTCTAGAGAAAGATATAGTGGAGGCAGGAACCATACATAGTTTTAAGACGAGGTATGATAAAGCTCATGGAGCAGGGAGAGCAGAGACCCAGTAGCGGACAGCGAAGAGGCGGGGCCAGGAGCTGAGTCTCGACCCCTGCAACCACAATTAATTGAGTACAATTAGGTGAGTACACACACACACACACACACATACACACATACACACACGCACACACACATACACACACACACACACACACACACACACACACACAACATACATACACACACACACACACACACACACACACACACACACACACACACACACATACACACACACACACACAACATACATACACACACACACACACACACTCACACACACACACACACACTCACACTCACATACAGGACAATTATTAACAGAAAGTTACTTTTTCTTCAAAGTAAAAGAAGCAGCAAAACAAAACAAAATAGAAGATATAAGATGGAATGTTAGAAGTGAGGGAAGGCGAGAGGAATTAGATTAATTAATTAAATACTAAAAAATATAACATCAACATGAAGTAGAATATAGGGAAAAGTGTTGTAAAGGAAGTAGGTAAAAGGTTGAGGAAAAAAGAATAAGAATAAGTTTTTTATGAAGTAAATAAACATTATAACGACAAAATACTAATCCAGCAGAAGACACTTGAGATTGTGGAGTCAAAGACAACCCAGATAATATGAGAGGGAAATTAAGAAAGAGATGAGGCAAGTTGTTGTTATACTGGAGACGAGGCATGGAGGAGTGTGAAAGGAAAAGAAAGAACATGATGATAAAGTTAGGGAGACATTATCTAAACCGGGGATGGAAGAGGGACAGGACGTAGAAATAAGGGGGTCGAGGAGATATGACGAGCCCCTTAGAAGCTCTCTAAGGACTATGGTTATATAACCAAAAGATCTTAGATCCATTTACGCAATTATTGTATAAACATGATTGTTGTCCATCACTGAATGTTGAGTGAAGAAGTTTGTTTCTCAGGCGAAAAGTTTGGGTAATGATCGTCTGTGCAAACTTCTATTATCTTCTACCTTGAGGTTTGCAGCAGCTGCCTTAATTTGTTTTGAAGCTGGACACATAAAAGGACTAGAGGAACCAAGAAGACAAGAGCTCCATAAAACGATGAGTAACCCCCGTAAAAAAAACCACGAACTCAATGTTGCAGCCCCAAAACCCTTGCAACATCATAGCTGAAATCTTCAGATCGACAAATTCTTAACTACTTCCCTTTACAACAGCTTCCATACTCATAAAATTCTTGAACATAAAATTCCCATAGCACCCACAAGGTCTGCCGTAGCACCAACAAGGTCCGCCATAGCACCCACAAGGTCCGCCATAGCACCTACAAGGTCCGCCATAGCATCCACAAGGTCCGCCATAGCATCCACAAGGTCCGCCATAGCACCCACAAGGTCCGCCATAGCACCTACAAGGTCCGCCATAGCATCCACAAGGTCCGCCATAGCATCCACAAGGTCCGCCATAGCACCCACAAGGTCCGCCATAGCACCTACAAGGTTCGCCATAGCATCCACAAGGTCCGCCATAGCATCCACAAGGTCCGCCATAGCACCCACAAGGTCCGCCGTAGCACCCACAAGGTCCGCCATAGCACCCACAAGGTCCGCCATAGCACCTACAAGGTCCGCCATAGCATCCACAAGGTCCGCCATAGCATCCACAAGGTCCGCCATAGCACCCACAAGGTCCGCCATAGCACCTACAAGGTCCGCCATAGCATCCACAAGGTCCGCCATAGCATCCACAAGGTCCGCCATAGCACCCACAAGGTCCGCCATAGCACCTACAAGGTCCGCCATAGCATCCACAAGGTCCGCCATAGCATCCACAAGGTCCGCTATAGCACCCACAAGGTCCGCCATAGCACCTACAAGGTCCGCCATAGCATCCACAAGGTCCGCCATAGCATCCACAAGGTCCGCCATAGCACCTACAAGGTCCGCCATAGCACCTACAAGGTCCGCCATAGCACCCACAAGGTCCGCCATAGCACCCACAAGGTCCGCCATAGCACCCACAAGGTCCGCCATAGCACCCACAAGGTCCGCCGTAGCACCCACAAGGTCCGCCGTAGCACCCACAAGGTCCGCCGTAGCACCCACAAGGTCCGCCATAGCACCCACAAGGTCCGCCATAGCACCCACAAGGTCCGCCATAGCACCCACAATGGTTCAAAGAACCGACAAGTTGTTAAATTAGACACATATGCAACACTTGGGTATCTTTATTGAGGAAAACGTTTCGCCACACAGTGGCTTCATCAGTCCAATACAAAGTAGAAAGTTGAAGACCCACTTCGACTAGTGGATGGTACCACTATGACCCCGCCTCCTCCTGCTTCGTCTCACCTGTCTACAATATATAAGCAACTTCTATTTGCCCTATGCTGTACTTGCTTCAAGATTGATGGACTGAACACATCGACTCCAGGCCGAGGGACTGATTACCTCAAACTCCTCCTCTCCTTTCAACTTTCTACTTTGTATAGGACTGATGAAGCCACTGTGTGGCGAAACGTTTTCCTCAATAAAGATACCCAAGTGTTGCATATGTGTCTAATTTAACAACCCACAAGGTCCGCCATAGCACCCACAAGGTCCGCCATAGCTCCAAGCTTTATCATCCCCATAAAACTGCCAATACTTTTGTAAAAAGACAATGATGATCACGAAGGAATACAAAATAAATCATGCATAGATGAAATAATATAAATTCAGGCGTTAAAAGAGATTTACTCTTTTCCAGTCTTCTAAATTTATGATGGTTGATTAAAATTAGTTTGTGTGTGTCTGGTAACACAGTAACGGTCAAAACAAACACCAGAATACAGGTGTTGTTGAATAACCAGAACTATTGATTTCATTCATGAGTCAATATAATTGTCTTTGTTTTACTCACTACCCATTTGGAGACAGTTCGAGTAGTCAGTTAATAACACTTCTGCCACCTCGCTATAAGTCTGCTAATTGTTTAAATAATTTTACAGTGACTGTAAATGTATGGTATCCTCAAACTACTTCTTCACTTTCGATAAACCGATCACATCATCTTTATCTCTCCACTGCTTCTACTGTCTCCATATTTCTCACCTCTGTACTCGATTAAATACAGAGGTGGCAAGGCCGATCCAAAGAGGCTATTCAAAGATATTTCAAGGAAACAAAATATAGGAATATTCTATAACACTGATAATAGGGAACCCACACACCTGCATCACCTTGGCTCTATTTACCGAACACTAATGTTGAAAAATTGATGTCGAGTGAAATATAAGCGAATCTTTTGATGAAGAAAACGTCTTGAGAATGAGAGTTTTCAATATTTCTCAGTTTTCTTTTCTTATTTATATATTTTAAACTCTACAGTGCCATAAGAAAAAATATATTAACTTGATCATTTAGAACACTTTAATTATCCGAATTTCTTTAATATTATTGACAAATTAGCATCGACACATCCAAAAACGAATAGAAAAAAAATCGTAATTAAGATTTACCATTATTTAGAGTTTGAACCCGATCATAAGAGGAATTCTCTGGTTAGTGTTTGAAAAAATATTTATTAAATAGAAATTGCTAAATTAGAACTGACATCACTCAAAGTGAATAATAAACTTTGTTTTAATAAATCCCACATTGAGTGAAAGGTTGCATTAATAGAAACTAAACTTACTGGGCACTATTATGTACTTAGGATGCAATGGTTATTGAAGATTGGCACCATTCAAATGAAGAATAATAAAAATGTTTTTATGGTAAATATTATAACACCAAAATTGGTGCCTATATACTTCAATAAGAATCCCGACTATCTTCCAGATGTGGTACATCAATGTTAATAATTTGAAGCCAGTTAGAAGAGGGTTTCTCTGGGTATCACAAGAACACAAAATCCAGGAATAATCTATACATCATTAACCACAAGGCATCAGCAGACGCCAAAGTTGCATAAACACTTACTGTTGCTCAGCGAACCATAGTTAAAAATGTTTAAGGCAGTCGACTTAAGTGTTCTCAAATAATAAACAAAAGTATGAAGGAAGAAAAAGAAAAAAAATAACAAAAAAAATCAGGCAACCACCTGAAGGTACCTTCAGGTGGTTGCCTGAAAGTTCTTCACTTACTAATGTTAATAAGGTTCGGTCAGACCCTCGTCCTCGTATCCCAGACCAAAGTAAAGCCAGGATGGTTTCACAACTAATGTTCTCCTGAGCAAACCTTCCAGCAAGTGCTCCCAACCAAATGTTTCCTCTGTATGTCAACAACTGCTTATACACGGAGCAACTGCCAAGGGTGCGGAGCTAAACTTAAGAATCACGTGACATTCTATAGTCTGCTGTATGTATGACAAAACCATGCCCAAAATATGGCAAGAATTAAGGAGGAAAACTTGCGACCGTGACATCATGGGAAGTTGTTTAATGACGTGGACGTAAGAAATGATCATATGATATTTCACAATTTTATTTGTTCAGCCAAATTACGCAGAGATACACGTAACTCTGGATATTTTACAAAAAAATAATAATCAAAATAATTTGACATTTTTACAGAATTAACTAATGTAGTTCAACTAAAATTAACTTACCATATTTGATATAAAAATTGCATAAAATAGGTAAACACTATATAATAAAAATAATAATTATAAGACATAAAATATGGTATAGAAAGGGGTTTAGTTATAGGTAATACATATTTTAAGAAAAAGAGGATAAATAAGTATACAAGATATGATGTAGGGCGTAATGACAGTAGTTTGTTGGACTATGTATTGGTAGATAAAAGACTGTTGAGTAGACTTCAGGATGTACATGTTTATAGAGGGGCCACAGATATATCAGATCACTTTTTAGTTATAGCTATAGTGGGAGTAAAAGGTAGATGGGATACAAGGAAAATAGAATCAGTAAGTAAAAGAGAGGTGAAGGTTTATAAACTAAAAGAGGAGGCAGTTAGGGTAAGATATAAACAACTATTGGAGGATAGATGGGCTAGTGAGAGTGTAGGCAATGGGGTCGAAAATGTATGGGGTAGATTTAAAAATGTAGTGTTAGAGTGTTCAGCAGAAGTTTGTGGTTACAGGCGAGTGGGTGCGGGAGGAAGAGGAGCGATTGGTGGAATGATGATGTAAAAGAGTAGTAAGGGAGAAAAAGTTAGCATATGAGAGGTTTTACAAAGTAGAAGTGATGCAAGGAGGGAAGAGTATATGGAGAGAAAAAGAGAGGTTAAAAGAGTGATGAAGCAATGTAAAAGAGAGCAGATGAGAGAGTGGGTGAGATGTTATCAACAAATTTTGTTGAAAATAAGAAAAAGTTTTGGAATGAGATTAATAAGTTGAGGAAGCCTAGAGAACAAATGGATTTGACAGTTAAAAATAGGAGAGGAGAGTTATTAAATGGAGAGTTAGAGGTATCGGGAAGATGGAGAGAATATTTTGAGGATTTGTTAAATGTTGATGAAGATAGGGAAGCTGTGATTTCGTGTGTAGGGCAAGGAGGAATAACATCTTGTAGGAGTGTGGAAGAGCCAGTTGTGGGTGTAGGGAAGTTCGTGAGGCAGTGGGTAGAATGAAAAGGGGTAAGGCAGCTGGGATTGATGGGATAAAGATAGAAATGTTAAAAGCAGGTGGGGATATAATTTTGGAGTGGTTGGTGCTATTATTTAATAAATGTATGGAAGAGGGTAAGGTACCTAGGGATTGGCAGAGAGCGTGTATTGTTCCTTTGTATAAAGGCAAAGGGGACAAAAGAGAGTGCAAAATTATAGGGAATAAGTCTGTTGAGTGTACCTGGTAAAGTGTATGGTAGAGTTATTATTGAAAGAATTAAGAGTAAAACAGAAAGCAGGATAGCAGATGAACAAGGGGGCTTTAGGAAAGGTAGGGGTGTGTAGACCAAGTGTTTACAGTGAAACATATAGGTAAACAGTATTTGGATAAGGGTAAAGATGTTTTTGTGGCATTTATGGATTTGGAAAAGGCGTATGATAGGGTAGATAGGGGGCAATGTGGCAGATGTTGCAGGTGTATGGAATAGGAGGAAGGTTACTGAAAGCAGTGAAGAGTTTTTATGAGGATAGTGAGGCTCAGGTTAGAGTGTGTAGGAGGGAAGGGGACTATTTCCCAGTAAAAGTGGGCCTTAGACAAGGATGTGTGATGTCACCGTGGTTGTTCAATATATTTATAGATGGGGTTGTAAGAGAAGTGAATGCGAGGGTCTTGGCAAGAGGTGTTGGGCTAAAAGATAAAGAAGCAAATACAAAGTGGGAGTTGTCACAGTTGCTTTTGCTGATAACACTGTGCTTTGGGAGATTCTGAAGAGAAGTTGCAGAGGTTGGTGGATGAATTTGGTAGGGTGTGTAAAGAAGAAAATTGAAAGTGAATATAGGAAAGAGTAAGGTGATGAGGATAACAATAAGAATAGGTGACGAAAGATTGGATATCAGATTGGAGGGAGAGAGTATGGAGGAGGTGAATGTATTCAGATATTTGGGAGTGGACATGTCGGCGGATGGGTCTATGAAGGATGAGGTGAATCATAGAATTGATGAGGGGAAAAGGGTGAGTGGAGCACTTCGGAGTCTGTGGAGACAAAGAACCTTGTCAATGGAAGTAAAGAGGGGAATGTATGAGAGTATAGTTATACCAACGCTCTTATATGGGTGTGAAGCATGGGTGATGAATGTTGCAACGAGGAGAAGGCTGGAGGCAGTGGAGATGTCATGTCTGAGGTCAATGTGTGGTGTGAATATAATGCAGAGAATTCGAGTTTGGAAATTAGGAGAGGTGGGATTCAAAACGATTGTCAGAGAGCTGAGGAGGGGTTGTTGAGGTGGTTTGGACATGTAGAGAGAATGGAACGAGACAGAGTGACTTCGAGTGTATAAATCTGTAGTGGAGGGAAGGCGGGGTAGGGGTCGGCCTAGGAAAGGTTGGAGGGAGGGGGTAAAGGAAGTTTTGTGTGCGAGGGGCTTGGACTTCCAGCAAGCATGTGTGAGCGTATTTGATAGGAGTGAATGGAGGCATATGGTTTTTAATACTTGACGTGCTGTTGGAGTGTGAGCAAAGTAACATTTATGAAGGGATTCAGGAAACCAGCAGGTCGGACTTGAGTTCTGGAGATGGGAAGTACAGTGCCGGCACTCTGAAGGAGGGGTGTTAATGTTGCAGTTTTATAACTGTAGTGTAAAGCACCCTTCTGGCAAGACAGTGATGGAGTGAATGATGATGAAAGTTTTTCTTTTTCGGGCCACCCTGCCTTGGTGGGAATCGGCCGATGTGTTAATAAAAAAAAAAAATAAAATATGGTATAAAACCACATTCATAATGTGACATGACATGCAGTATAGACCGGCAGGTACATGTCTCTCAGTGTATACACGTTGACAGTTTGTTTTAATCCCGATTTTAGGATTTTTTTTTATATTTTATTTAAAATTTCTTATACACTATATCAGCAATACATATCATGATATGTAATAATACTTGGTAGAATTACCGACAATATGTTAAGTAAAAGGACACAAATGCAACTAATGTGACATTTTATTGTGGCAACGTTTCGCTCTCCAGGAGCTTTCTCAAGCCGTTACAAGCGATACATGGACACAGTGGGCTATTATATACTCTCAAAGTGAGGTGAAATACTAGTGGTGGTCGAGGTAGTAGTGATATAAGTAGTAGTAGTAGTAGTAATACAATAAGGTAGAACAATCAATATGCACATGAGTAAAAGGTGATATAACAAATACAGGCCTTCTATATTTCAACCTCCAGCAAAAATATTTGTCTAACCTATTGTTATACTACCCAAGTATTTGTTTTATCACCTTTTACTCATGTGCATATTGATTGTTCTACCTTATTGTATTACTACTACTACTACTACTACTACTACTACTACTACTTATATCACTACTACTTCGACCACCACTAGTATTTCACCTCACTTTGAGAGTATATAATAGCCCACTGTGTCCATGTATCGCTTGTAACGGCTTGAGAAAGCTCCTGGAGAGCGAAACGTTGCCACAATAAAATGTCACATTAGTTGCATTTGTGTCCTTTTACTTAACATATCATGATACTTTTCTCATAAATAAACATCATAACTATAAAACAATTTTGTATAACTATTTTCCTAACCTCTCCACAAGACTATCCAACAATATCCACTCTTCCATTAAGTAACAGGAAACATATAGCATGAACGTTACCGTGAAGCTCCTGTACCCCTTACATATCACTTAAACCCCCCCCCCCCCTCCCACAGACCATTGGCCTTTACAATATCAAAAACATCCTAACCACTATCAAAGCACTCCAATACGTAATGCTCAGCTCATGTATTGGGCCACTGTACACTTAAAATCATACACTTATATATATATATATATATATATATATATATATATATATATATATATATATATATATATATATATATATATATATATATATATATATATATATATATTTATATATGGCGTGGAGGGAGGGAGCCAGTCTGTGGTGCTCCATATATTTTGTGTGCAAACGAGGAACCTACATGTGTGGGAAGGGCCAGTTTAAGCAGACGTCATCGTGAGTATCCACTGGAGATTACAGAGTCGTGACAATCTTCTGTATCAGGCCGTTGCTTCTATATCAGTGAAAGTGCAGTGTGCATGTTGGGAGTTGAGTAGTCAGAGGATGTGGTGTTGAGGGGATCCCTCCAGTGGAGGTGTGGGGGAGGTTTGTTTACCCTCTGTTTGGCCGGGGTTGGGGGAAGAGTGGCCGCCCAGTACTCGTCTTTGGATGATGAACAGAACGCCACGTTGGTTAACAGAGAGAACACGGCGATCAGTGTGCCAAATGGCGAGGTTGTTTCTAAGTATATCAATTAGCAAAAGTTAACAATGTGCATCTTAAGTGAACATATAGGGCCACTCCTCTCACCCCCCATTCCTGGTCTAGGCCTTCTGACTTCCTGACCAAGAGTGTTGTCGTTTAGTGCCTCACGAATTAC
>WNWK01009053.1:0-79721 GCA_009830355.1 Cherax destructor | reverse complement strand
TGGCGCACCCTTATCCTCTTCATAGCGAATGAGTTAGTCATTTCTTGGGCTGATACATCAAGCTATGATGATCTCCCATTACCACGAAATTAAAGGTCAAATAAGATGCCAAGGAGACCTTTTTGTTATATATTCACCAAGAAAGATGATTGTAAAACTCCTTTCACTAAATTTGAGTTCGATGCTTCACTAGCTAAAGATAAATCCAAGTCGCCTGGTGGTATAACTTAGTACATACTTAGATGTTCTGTCGTGACTCACGAAATCGTAATGACACGATTGCAAACAAACCACATACCACGGGTTCGAACCCCACCCGTGGTATGTGGTATGTTCTGTCGTGTGGCGGGGATAAGTTACTATAAACCCTCGTAATTGATACCGACAAATTGGTTTAAAAGTCACGTGAGCAACACTTGGATCTTGGAACCTTGATCACTTCAAACATACGAAGGTCAAAAATAACAGTGTATAGAGGCAGGAAGATACAATCACAGACAGATAGATACAATCGCACGTTTCTCCTTTCATCTTATGCTTCCTGATGTGGGGGAAAGCTGTTGCCACATTTGCTCACTCTTTTATTTTTCCATGGCTTCTTTCAGTATTTTTACTTTCTCCTCCAGTTTTAGACCACTTTCTTCAACATTAATATTCCTCTTACTTGCTTCAACATCATCCCTTGTCTTATTATACATTCACTCAATTTCCTCGTTAAGGTAAATGATTATGGAACAGAACTTTTCTCTGGGCTGAGGGACTGACCGCCTCAAAGCTACGTCTTCAAGGATGATGGACTGATGACATCGTCTTTACACCTCCACTGCCTCCTTTGTATTCGAAAGAATAAACCTATTGTGTACGTAAAACGTTTCGAAATGAAGATACCTAATTGTTCTACATACATCTTACTTATCTTATTGGGAGTTATCATGAGGACGTCGTCCACGTAACGTATCTGTAACGATGGTGGATATTATGTTGGCAAAGCGTTCGTTCACTTTCTAAGTTTTCCATGTATTATTTAGGCGTTGATTGGAGAGCCCATTCCCACGCCATGTTGTTGAAAGAGAAACAGTTGAAGTTAATGCAGAGTTCAATTAGGTCAACAAAGTCTCCAGGAGGTAGTGAGATATAACTCCTGACTGACTTTATGTCGGAAAAGGTCAATAGGCCAATGGTTTGTGTGGTGGGCAACTTTGTGAAGAGGAAGTGACGTCCAAACTTGTTTCGGATAGAGAGGTCTGTGATGCGGTTGAGAAGGTCGCCTGAATGCAGCGGGGCTGATGGTCCCCAGAAGGCAGGAAAGATGTTTGGCAAGAACACCGGCTAATTTGTGTTGTACACTGCCTATACCTGACATGATTGGTCTGAGAGGAATATGATGTCGATGGATCTCATGTAGTTCGTACATGAGTGAAGGTTTGAGGTTGCTGGATATCAAGTGCAGAAGTTTTCACCTTTTCTTAGTGCGTCTGAGTATTTCTCTGGTTTTGAATAGGAAGTCTTTGGTGTCTCTCACTGTTGTGTGTTGATGGGCTCGTATGTAGACTGGTGTAGTAGGCGCTCTTGTTGGCTATGACGCCCTCCACTTCCACACATATAACCCGGTAGATACCCGGGTATTAGTCGCCTTGCACCTACTGTCTCTGTCCAGCTAGCAGTAAGTAGGTACCTGGGTCTTAAGTCACCTTACACCTGCTGTCCCTATCCACCTAGTAGTAAGTAGGTAACAGGGTGTTAAGTCACCTTACACCTGCTGTCCATATCCACCTAGCAGTAAATAGGTACCTGGGTGTTAGTCGACTGGTGTGGGTCGCATCCTGGGGACAAGATTAACCTAAGTTGTCAGAAATACTGTGCATAACCAGGGACTTCCTATATAGTACGTCAGCTATGTCAGCTACGTCTGTCATAGTTGTATCATGTACTTGTAGAAACAACTAATAATAATAATAATAATCATTATTATTATATTATTATTATTATTATTATTATTATTATTATTATTATTATTATTATTATTAAGAATGCACGAACCTTTGCACCACCAGACAAAAATTTTAATTTCTTAAATAGGTATTAAAGTAAATTCTGAGTGTATATACATACCCCTGTGTGTACCTTTATACATAATAGTGTATACACAGTATATTTATAAAAGAATGGGGCTTCTGAAATTATAATTCACACTTTCGATGCTAAGTTAGTTAGTTTGATATCTTTATTATGCACCCCATACCCATCCTGTGGGCGGTATTTCGATGCTAAGCAGACGGAGGATCGAGACTTCCCCCGCCCACTCACCCACCGGGTTTAGCGCTTCGTTAAATACAATCCTTTCGTAGAGTCGCTACCTACTGAGGCTCGCAGGACACTATGTCTAGCACTAATACAATGTCATATGGACTACGCTACGCTTGCTCTTCATGGTACTCTGCCTTGACAAAAAACTGAAATCACCCAGAACAAAATGGTAAGATTCATCCTGGACCTGGGATCAAGAGAACATGTAGGCCAGGATGAATTACAACAATTAGATATGCTGAATGCTAAAGACAGAGTAAAACAACTGAAGTTAAATCAAGTTTATAAAATTGCTCACAAACAGTGTCCAGAATATCTTGCTGCCAATTTTGTCAAGGCTGGGAACCAAAGCAGTCATAGTACTAGGGGGAGAGAGCACAACTTTGTAGTACCCACAGTCAGTGGCCAGGCTTCAAACACCTTTTATTGTACAGCAATAAAGGAGTGGACCAGACTGCCTGCACATGTCAAAGCCAGTCATAGCATGAACCAGTTCAAGAAGAGAACCAAAAGGTACCTAATGAATGTAGCGACAGAAAGGCAGGAGAATGATTTTTTTAGCTAACACACATGTAAATATAAACAACTAATTTTACCTTATTCCTAGTATATCTTTTTATAATATAACAATAAGACATTATCTCCTTTATAGTATCCTAATAATAAGATATTAAAAGGAGGTCGCTCACCATGCCCAGCCCTTCTAGGGCAGGGTAGGTGCCAAGGCTGGAGCTTGCTACCATCTGCGGCTCGCAAGCCTGCCCTTCCCGTCAGCCTCCTTGGGGAGGGGAAGGTGGCAGACCAGAGGGGCCTGGCAACTATCTACCTACCTGCCTCGTGCTTGTGGGCGAATATGGCTAGGCCTGGGACCAGTTGGTCCTACCGCTGAGGGGTACCCCCTCCCATGGGAGACTTCGGTCTCTGCTACTCCCACGCCAGGGAGCCGGAGCCGGGTCGCCATCTGGTAAAGACCCGGGCCGGGAGAATTCCCGGTGAATCAACACCTCCTCCACCTATTAAAAGGACCCCCTTGGAAATAAATCACTCTGACTTTTTTTGGGTTATCCTGGAGGGTTCTCTACACATATGCTGCTATGTATGATAATCTATGTAGCTGTATTTGTGTATAACTTACTTGATTACTTACTTACCTCAACCTGCCAAACCTAGATTTTTTAGATTTTGCCACCGAAGTGGCTAGTTTATTGTGCACCCCATATCCATCCTGTGGACGGTAGCGCAAGAGCATATGGATACACAAAAGGCCTAGGCACTAGGCCCCAAAGGGGTTAACAATTGTACATTTGGGTTTATATCTACATTTCAATTATCTGTTACAAGCAGGTATCTTATTTCATGAGTAAGATATCTTGACATGTCACATAGGTTATTATACTGTCTATCTCTATATTCCTCAATAAGTGCACAATTAAGCACATAGTGTTCAAGACAGTGACCATATGCCTGATCACATAATTTGCATTTAGTTTGATCATCATCTGTGTCTCCCAAACTGTCAGAAGTACCTGTAGCCAAGCCTAAGCCTGGCCACTACAACATCAGTCAGTACTTGTAGCCAAGCCTAAGCCTGGCCACTACAACATCAGTCAGTCTGTTCACATTGCAAGTTGCTCCACAAACATGCCCATCTGTGCTCGCATTATCATGAGCACAGATAGGCACGTTCATGGAAATTTATTTGGATTTATATCTACAGTTCACTTATCTGTTACAAGCAAATTTAGGAAATTTGCTTAGAATAAGTGGTATCCTACCTTCACTAATAAGATATCTTGACATGTCACATAGGTTATTATACTGTCTATCTCTATATTCCTCAATAAGTGGACAATTCAGCACATAGTGTTCAAGACAGTGACCATATGCCTGATCACATAATTTGCATTTAGTTTGATCATCATCTGTGTATCTCCCAAACTGTCAGAAGTACTTGTAGCCAAGCCTAAGCCTGGCCACTACAACATCAGTCAGTACTTGTAGCCAAGCCTAAGCCTGGCCACTACAACATCAGTCAGTACTTGTAGCCAAGCCGAAGCCTGGCCACTACAACATCAGTCAGTACTTGTAGCCAAGCCTAAGCCTGGCCACTACAACATCAGTCAGTCTGTTCACATTGTAAGTTGCTCCATAAACATACTTATCTACATTCATGTTATCATAGTGGGTTATAGATCTACTCAGGCTTCTAACTGCATTCTTATAGCTATCATTTTCATTATTTATTTCTCTCCTAATATTATTCCTAATGCTAGACTAATATATATAAATAAATAAAAATTCATCTGAAAAAATATCATAGAAAATGTGTTACATAAATTTTTCCAAAGAAAACGAAATTTATGGTGATGTTGTAGGGGTAACTTCTGCATTATTTTGGTAAGTAAGTGTTTCGTGACGCGGGTCTTTAGTCATATGATGAGCCACAGTTGGAGCTTCTGGTCATCTGACCGAGGCCTTCCGCTGGCTTAGCAGTCCACCCCTTTAAAAATTATGGCTATTGTTATAACAATGTATATTAGTATAAAGTGTTGAGTGTCTTGTTTACATTTCATGATAGTCAAAATATTTACTCTACTCGGTGGGTTTTGTAGACATACAGTACTTTATCAATAATAATAATAATAATAATAATATCACTAATAATTATTATTAAGTATAATTAGTAATAATATTTATTATTATTATTATTATTATTATTATTATTATTATTATTATTATTATTATTATTATTATTGTGGGGAATTGTGAGAGATAAGTCTATCTGGGACACCACCACTAGCAATAAACAAACTCCCAGGGAGATGACCGACTCGTATAATTTTACCGCAGTCATTCCCCTGGCCACACCCAAGGGGTACCTTCAATATTCTCGTTAACCCACTGCACTCTGGACCAGTATAAATAAATCTGAGAAGATCATTATTAAAAAATTATGTTATGTTAAATTTAAGTGGACTGTATTGGTTATTAAACAACTGATCAAACAGGAGAAGAGGTAGAGAACACACAGTTAAGTTAGCATGACCAACACTCACCTAATTAACAGCATCATAGCGGTGTATCGTAGATCGTTGACCTAGCTAAAGTACATCTACTGTGCGTAACAATATCATTGGCCAATAACAAATTCGCAAGCAGAGTACTTAGCTTTAGATGAGGGAGTCGTTCCGTTGGTGACGTCCTCCTGCGATCTGATTCGATCGCGATGGTAATAGCTGTCTCGTCGAGTCAAGGAAGGTTAATTTCCGTGCACTCTTATACGCCCACGAGACCGGGCGTTAATTAACATGTGGTTGGTCGGGGTAGCGAATCAGATCCTCTCACTAATCCGACCTTTTGTACTGTTTATACGTATAACTTTACATATTACGTATATCCTGGCTTAATGCCCCACTAGTTTATACACATTCACAGTCTCGATACTTGGATTTCGAGTAGATAACTTGCGATATGTTAGTTCATTTCAACCGCGTCCAATATGGCGGTCGGGTATGGCGTACCCAAGCTAGCCTCGCCCGGTACAATCAACCCTGATTATTTACAACTCGGTTTCACTATATTCACCATTTCACAATATTCATCGAATACATTTCAGTCTCTTCTCAGACGAAAACTCCCCTGCATCAGGGGTTACGACTTTATCCTGCCGTATGGTCATTTCACTCAGTTCAAATAGGCCTATGACCGCGTCACTCGCCGGCGGCACACCTTATTTCACAATTATTGTCCTATTACTGGACCTCCTGGACCGATTGTCCCACTTGATATTCGCCGCTTCACTGGATATTCCTCCACATTACGAAAGGAGGTAATTAAATCCGATTTGGTGGGCGGAGTCTCCAAATTCGACAGGCCATTTCACCACCTGATCTCGGGTCGGTAGGCTCCCTGTTCACACTCCCATTCCCCCTCTACCCAGCTCCCTGCCCACTTCACGAGGCATCTCGCGCATGCGTGTTAATTCGTTGGTTCTTTTCAGTTAATGTTAAGCCAACAGCAACACATTAATGATATCTATTCATATTGGAAAGTTTATCAATTACAACTTTCGGAAAATACCAATATTTTCCACAATTATTATTATTTATTATTATTATTATTATTATTATTATTATTATTATTATTATTATTATTATTATTATTATTAATGGGAAATGAGTCCTGTACGGTATTGCACTAGTGGATTAATTGTCCATCGTAATGAATTGTGTAAAGTTCAACATATCTGTTGAGAAAATAGCAAGGTGAGTGGATTGGAAGGTGTTACAGGGAGACTCAGGTTAGCGCTACGTTATAAGTGTCTCTGGCAGTACGATTTGTATAGACATATCAGTGACATAAAATGCAAAGTGTGTGGACAGAGACAGGACCATAGACTGGAGCTCTACATACAGTGTAGAGACGCCTCCATGCAAACCTTACAAAATGTGGCAAACAAATTCATTGTTAATGATAAGATATTCAAAATTTTGACATATTAATCTTGTAGAGACTGCAACCCACAGTTGTCATCATTGTTTTAGTGGTAATACTTTTTTTGGAGGGGGGGAGATTGCATCTCCATATTGTATTATGTGTATATTTAGCTACATGGAGAAATTGTAATAGATGAAATGACTAATATATATATTTTCAGTAATGTAACTACGTCCAGTGGGTATGATCCAGACCCATTATGTTGGTAACCAAGCCACAGATAGTGCCAGTAATGTTTGTACCCAAGCCACAGATAGTGCCAGTAATGTTGGTACCCAAGCCACAGATAGCGCCAGTAATGTTGGTACCCAAGCCACAGATAGCGCCAGTAGTGTTGGTACCCAAGCCACAGATACCGCCAGTAATGTTGGTACCCAAGCCACAGATAGCACCAGTAGTGTTGGTACCCAAGCCACAGATAGCGCCAGTAGTGTTGGTACCCAAGCCACAGATACCGCCAGTAATGTTGGTACCCAAGCCACAGATAGCGCCAGTAATGTTGGTACCCAAGCCACAGATAGTGCCAGTAATGTTGGTACACAAGCCACAGATAGCGCCAGTAATGTTGGTACCCAAGCCACAGATAGCACCAGTAATGTTGGTACCCAAGCCACAGATAGCACCAGTAGTGTTGATACCCAAGCCACAGATAGCGCCAGTAATGTTGGTACCCAAGCCACAGATAGTGCCAGTAATGTTGGTACACAAGCCACAGATAGCGCCAGTAATGTTGGTACCCAAGCCACAGATAGCACCAGTAATGTTAGTACCCAAGCCACAGATAGCACCAGTAGTGTTGGTACCCAAGCCACAGATAGCGCCAGTAGTGTTGGTACCCAAGCCACAGATAGCACCAGTAATGTTGGTACCCAAGCCACAGATAGCGCCAGTAATGTTGGTACCCAAGCCACAGATAGCGCCAGTAATGTTGGTACCCAAGCCACAGATAGCGCCAGTAATGTTGGTACCAAGCCACAGATAGCACCAGTAATGTTGGTACCAAGCCACAGATAGCCCAGTAATGTTGGTACCAAGCCACAGATAGCCCAGTAATGTTGGTACCAAGCCACAGATAGCCCAGTAATGTTGGTACCCAAGCCACAGATAGCGCCAGTAATGTTGGTACCAAGCCACAGATAGCGCCAGTAATGTTGGTACACCAATGCCACAGATAGCCCAGTAATGTTGGTACCAAGCCACAGATAGCACCAGTAATGTTGGAAATACCAATTGCAGCAGATAGCCCAGTAATGTTGGTACCCAAGCCACAGATAGCACCAGTAATGTTGGTACCAAGCCACAGATAGCACCAGTAATGTTGGTACACAAGCCACAGATAGCACCAGTAATGTTGGTACACCACAGATACCCAGTAATGTTGTACGCACAGATAGCCAGTAATGTTGGTACAAGCCACAGATAGCACCATAGTTGTACCCAGATAGCAGTAATGTTGACACAAGCCACAGATAGCCAGTAATGTTGGCCAAGCCACAGATAGCGCCAGTAATGTTGGTACACAAGCCACAGATAGCGCCAGTAATGTTGATCAAGTACCCATAGCCACAGATAGCACCAGTAATGTTGGTACCAAGCCACAGATAGCGCCAGTAGTGTTGGTACCAAGCCACAGATAGCACCAGTAATGTTGGTACCCAAGCCACAGATAGCGCCAGTAATGTTGGTACCCAAGCCAAGATAGCACCAGTAATGTTGGTACACAAGCCACAGATAGCACCAGTAATGTTGGTACCCAAGCCACAGATAGCACCAGTAATGTTGTTACCCAAGCCACAGATAGCACCAGTAATGTTGGTACCCAAGCCACAGATAGCGCTAGTAGTGTTGGTACCAAGCCACAGATAACGCCAGTATGTTGGTACCCAAGCCACAGATAGCACCAGTAATGTTGGTACCCGCCACAGATAGCGCTAGTAGTGTTGGTACCCAAGCAACAGATAGCACCAGTAATGTTGGTACCCAAGCCACAGATAGCGCCAGTAATGTTGGTACCCAAGCCACAGATAGCGCCAGTAATGTTGGTACCCAAGCAGATAGTGCCAGTAATGTTGGTACACAAGCCACAGATAGCGCCAGTAATGTTGGTACACAAGCCACAGATAGCACCAGTAATGTTGGTACCCAAGCCACAGATAGCACCAGTAATGTTGGTACCCAAGCCACAGATAGCACCAGCAATGTTGGTACCCAAGCCACAGATAGCACCAGTAGTGTTGGTACCCAAGCCACAGATAACGCCAGTAGTGTTGGTACCCAAGCCACAGATAGCGCCAGTAATGTTGGTACCCAAGCCACAGATAGCGCCAGTAATTTTGGTACCCAAGCCACAGATAGCGCCAGTAGTGTTGGTACCCAAGCCACAGATAGCACCAGTAATGTTGGTACCCAAGCCACAGATAGCGCCAGTAGTGTTGGTACCCAAGCCATAGATAGCACCAGTAATGTTGGTACCCAAGCCACAGATAGCGCCAGTAATGTTGGTACCCATGCCACAGATAGCGCCAGTAATGTTGGTACCCAAGCCACAGATAGCACCAGTAATGTTGGTACCCAAGCCACAGATAGCACCAGTAATGTTGGTACCCAAGCCACAGATAGCACCAGTAATGTTGGTACCCAAGCCACAGATAGCGCCAGTAGTGTTGGTACCCAAGCCACAGATAGCGCCAGTAATGTTTGTACCCAAGCCACAGATAGCGCCAGTAGTGTTGGTACCCAAGCCACATATAGCGCCAGTAGTGTTGGTACCCAAGCCACAGATAGCACCAGTAATGTTGGTACCCAAGCCACAGATAGCGCCAGTAATGTTGGTACCCATGCCACAGATAGCGCCAGTAATGTTGGTACCCATGCCACAGATAGCGCCAGTAATGTTGGTACCCAAGCCACAGATAGTGCCAGTAATGTTGGTACCCAAGCCACAGATAGCACCAGTAATGTTGGTACCCAAGCCACAGATAGCGCCAGTAATGTTGGTACCCAAGCCACAGATAGCGCCAGTAATGTTGGTACCCAAGCCACAGATAGCGCCAGTAGTGTTGGTACCCAAGCCACAGATAGCGCCAGTAGTGTTGGTACCCAAGCCACAGATAGCGCCAGTAATGTTGGTACCCAAGCCACAGATAGCGCCAGTAATGTTGGTACCGCCACAGATAGCGCCAGTAATGTTGGTACCCAAGCCACAGATAGCACCAGTAATGTTGGTACCCAGCCACAGATAGCGCCAGTAATGTTGGTACCCGCCACAGATAGCGCCAGAATGCTTGGTACCCAAGCCACAGATAGCACCAGTAATGTTGGTACCCAAGCCACAGATAGCGCCAGTAATGTTGGTACCCAAGCCACAGATAGCGCCAGTAATGTTGGTACCCAAGCCACAGATAGCGCCAGTAATGTTGGTACCCAAGCCACAGATAGCGCCAGTAGTGTTGGTACCCAAGCCACAGATAGCGCCAGTAGTGTTGGTACCCAAGCCACAGATAGCGCCAGTGATGAAGACAACGCTTGCTTGGTACGGAGGTGTATGTCTCTGCACATTCCACCATGGCGTACATGGTGAATGGTATGAATGACGGCGTGAGGAGGAATACTCGTGGTAGTTATCTTAATCCCTCACAGCTGGCTTGGCCGGCGAGAGGTGACACGTGTAGCGCTTCCTTTAAAAGTCTAGTTTAGCGCCGAGGAACTGACTGCTTCCTCAGTCACTGATGCCTCCGGTCGGCAGTAAAGCAAGACAGTGGGACGGAGTCTACCTTAAATTGGAGAACGGAGCCCATCTAATAAAGTACAGAAAAAGTTAAAGGGAGGCTGGAGCCCAGCCAGGGTGTACATAACCTGTCAGAAGATTGTGGAACCAAGCCAGTATATGGAGCCAGTCCAGATGTACTGTACATAAGCTGTCCAAGAGGTTGTGGAGAGGGTCCAGCAAGGTGATGAGCCGCAGGTGTTATGAGGTGAGTATGGAGGCTCTCAGACCTTGTTGTGGTAGTGTTAGGAGGAGCTGTGGTTATTGAAGATAAACATTGTGATATAAAGTGGGAGATCTTACAGTTGATGTGTTCATATAACAGTACTTTTGGCAAATCCAAAGAATTTGCAGAAACTGGTGGATAAATTTGGAACGGTGCATAGAAGGAAGCCGAAGATAATAAAGAGAAGTGCAAAGTGGTGATAATAAACAGTATGTGTGGAAGGGAATACAAGAGGTCAGGGTGCAAGGGAGGAGCATACGGGAATTCAGTATAGATATTCCGGAGTGTATACATCAGCAAGCAAGCTGTGGCGGAGCTTTACAGCAAACAAACTTGTAATATTTCAACCGTGTATTAAATACGAAAGCCGATTATGAGGTTGGCATGGAGGGTGAGGAAGGTCACTTGTCGTCACCCTGCCAGTGGTAATCACCCTGTTAATACCTAGACAGTACCAGTCACCTTATCACGTCTTTAATACATAATTGCAGTCGATGATCAAGACACTTGGTCTGGAACGATCGTTCCAGACCATGGAACTGAGCTCTCCTCCAGGCTGAGGGACTGACCACCTCAAATACTTTTTCTCCAAAGTTGAGGGACTGATTACATCATCTTCATTTACAACTACACTTGCTGCCTCTGTATGTGACTGAAGAAGTCTACTGTGTAGACGAGACGTGTCTTAATCATCAACTTGTCGATTTTATGCCATTTTCAACATCCAGGATTGTGGTATTCCTAGTGAACATATCACACTAGGGGATACCTTACAGAGGTGCCCACTCAGAGGCACCAGTGCCTTCATCATCATGACCAGAGCTTTGGTAAGATGGGGAAGGAAGAAGGATAGGTAAGGATGGAAATTGGGAAAAATAGGGAGTGTGTGTGGAGGAAGGATAAAAAAGGTAAGTGGCCCAACCACTTTGGTGCATAATATATGTGTTTAGTGGTATATCAAGATAATATATCAAAAAGGGGGCATAACATTTGCCCAACAGTGTCACACAGATATAACAAAGTTATAGTTGCATGACTCTGTATCGGCAAAGGGTATACTAAGTGCAATTTTTTTTTTTTTTTTTTTTTTAATAAATTGCTGGACGTAAATTAAAGGACGATAGCAAGGCGAGTGATGGTTGTACAAACTGCTATCAAGAAATGCTGGCCGGCATGCTTTGCAAAGGTGGTGTCCAACATTTGTATTATTGGCACTGTTACTTAAATGGATGTAATAGCTGTAGAGTAAAAACAGGAATCACCAGAACTTGGGTTAGAAGTGATATCAGTAGACATAGAAAGGTTCTGGAGTTACCCAATCATGTGGATCCTCTGGAAGGTCACTCAAGATCTTGGGGCGTTGAAAATCATCTTTATGTATATATCTTCTCACTCTCTGATGGAGGGTCATCCTTTGAGTTCTATGAGGAGCTGCATTAATAACGTAATCGGTGGTATTGACAAAAAAGGTAGGATGTTCTCTGTCTGGGAGATACAAATCCTGCATGGTATACAACTGCCTTTTCTTCAACTGATCAAGCCGAACATTCATTGCAACAATGTCTTGTTGAACGTGTAGATCAGCCATTCGAATTCTATCTCTTCTCCTTGTGCCTGTAATAAAACGGAGTGCTTTGTTCTGAACTCGTTGTAGTTGAAGCATGTTTGTTTTTGTTGTTAATGACAAAGGCACACACGGATATTCAAGTAAGGGTCTTATCATCATCTTATACAGGTGTTTTTTCACGTGAGATGGAGCTGATTGAAATCTGAATAAAGTGGCAAGTCGAGCTTTAGCTAAATTTATCTTTTTGGTGACATGGGAAGTGGAGTGAAGTATCCTGTCTATCTCATAACCCAGTATCTTATTAGGATTATGAATGGCTATAGGTATATCTCTGATGGAGATACCCCCTTTATCTTCAATGGTGGAGGAAAAACAGCCAATTGTACTGATAAGAACTTTGTCTGGGTTAGTAGTAATACGCCATTTCCTCTCCCAGTTCGCTGTTCTACGTAATTCTGTATTCATTTTTTCTATGACCTTCTCATATTTATATTTACCTGTAACAGGAGTGGACGAGACTACATGAATTACATCATCAGCAAATTGAGTAATAATTGTATCATTATACTCCGGTTGAGGTAGATCATTGACATAAAAATTGAATAATATTGGGCTAAGACACGAGCCCTGAGGTACACCAGCTGTCGGTATAAACGGTTCAGCTGTCTTACCACTAAAGAAAGGGAAAATTTTTCTACTGGAGAGGAAGTTGTATATAAAGCGAAGGAAGGTCCAGTTGTGGTCAGGAAGGTCAATCAGTTTGTAAATGAGGCCATCATGCCATAAGCTGTCAAAGGCTTTATGAACATCTCTGGTGGCAATAAGTGCAAGATTGCCTTGTTTCCGCAAGCTGGCAACAGCATCGTAAATTATATTTATGGGCATGTTGGGTACCTCTATGAGTACACATGTTGGGTACCTCTATGAGTGCACATGTTGGGTACCTCTATGAGTACACATGTTGGGTACCTCTATGAGTACGGAAACCAAACTGTTTTTCAGTAAAAAGGTGATTGTATTCCATGTAATAATTTAGTCTATTAGCAATAATCTTCTCAAGGACTTTACCCGTGACCTCTAATAACGAAATAGGTCTATAATTATCAGGTTTATGGACATCTTTATTTGGTTTTGGAATAAAAATCATCTTCGCTGTTTTAAGAGCAATTGGAAAATGTCCGGTGGCCAGAATGGCATTAAAGATGTTGACCAGAGTTTCTTTACAATTCCTGGGTAAATATTTTACTTGCTTGACAGTTATTCCTGATAAACCCGGTGCTTTGTTCCTCATTTTACCTATAACTTGACTCATTTCTCTGAGGGAGATTGGTCTAGTGAGAGGATGATCCTCTTCAAGAGAAGATATATCAATCAGCGGGAGCGGTTGGAGATCATGTAGGTTGTCATCTCTCCATGTATTGACCTCTTGATAGTGGATATTATTGAATCTTCTAGTCGTATTGTGGGTGAGAATTTTCTCCCACACCTCACCCATTAAATTAACTTGGTTTTGTGGATCTTCTAATTTTATGGTTATTTCTTCATCATCTTCGTCAGTAAAAATGTATGTAAGGTAGTTAACAGCCTTATGTTTAGCCCCTAAAAGCTGACGAATCTTGCTCCAAAACTTTTCCGGTTGACGTTTATACTGGTTTGCTTGTTGAACAAGATGTTTCCACAATTCGTTCTTATGTTGGGAAATCAAAGTAATTAGTTCTCTCCTCAACATCTGCAGGACAGCCCGAGTTGGCTGACTTGTGAGGAGATGCCTGTTACATTCAGTTTGATAATTCCTCATGCAGTCACGTATTTCGGAAGTAGGTTTATATTGCTGGTATATTTTTGATGTTGTTGTTTGACAAGTTGCATGTGTTGCCTCTAGTATACGATCATGCAAAGAGTGTAATGCTTCATCGATTTTATCGAGAGGCTGGCCATCAAGTGAGATGGTATCGTCATGGCCCAGGTATTCTCTGAATGGGTCAAATCCCAGAGAGTTTAAGTTAATTTTTGGAGGAGTGGGAATCCTAAACGGTGAGGCCTGCAGAGTGATGATAACTGGGATGTGATCGGAACCCACATCGCCACCAGGGGAGACCCTGCAGTGGTAGAGGTCACAATCTCTATTGGTCAAGACTATGTCAGGTGTCCCTGGTCGGTGGCCTACAAATGTCTTAAAAAAGGGACCTTGAAAGGAGAGGTGTCGTGCTGTCATGATATTAAATAACTGCTTTCCTTTTAAGTCACCTCGTTGATTTCCGACTCCACAGTTGAAAAGTGCAGGATGATGGGCATTAAAGTCACCAGCTAGGAGAGTGGGAACATTTCTACTAAGTAACCCATGCAAAGGGATAGAGGCTATATATGACTGCCGAGGAGGGAAATAGGCAGTTGCAACTATTAACTGGCCATATGAGGTAGTTAGTTCCACAGCAAGAATGTTGTCCTCATCAAAATGAATGGGACGAAAGACATGCCCTATTTTAACTAGGATGGCCACTCCACTGAAGGGCCCTCTCGATTTCTCTATAGTATAATACCCACGTAACTTAATATGTTGGTCTTCCCTTGCAGCTGTCTCATTAAGGAGAATGATATCAGGGTTATGGTTACACAATTCAACCTCAAGGAGGAAACGGTTATTAAAGAAATGTTTTATATTAACTTGAACAATTTTTATTCCCATTATTGCTTCTTGTTCGCATGATTATGGAGTCTTTTAGATACGGCTCCAGTACTACGAGTGCTTCGTCTTTCCCTGCCCATACTCTCCCTACTTGATTCATCAGAGAAAGAAGAGTAGTTTTGAGTAGTTTGTTGCGTTCCGATCACGTCTACGTCTTCACTGCAATTGGAGACATCTAAAGAATCATTAGAGTCTTCTGATTGAAGAGGTGTGGTACATCCATGTACTGGCCTCAAAGATTCTCCCAGAGGGGGAGACATTGGTTGCTCCAAATGAGAGTTCGTCCAATCCATAGAACTATTACGTGAAGGCATTTGCATAACAGGGTCAGCTTCAATAGCGGTACTTTGAGCACCAATGTCTGGTGCAGGTTCATTGGTAGTTAATACTGAAGCACCTGGCGTTGAAACAGGTTCTGTCAATACATTAGTAGTGGAAGTAAAGGAAGGTTGCTCATGTATGGGAGTTGTGGTGGGCACATACGTCCTATCTTGAGGAGGTTGATCCATAATCAACTGTACATTCTTTGGAATATTTATGGGAGCAAACCCATTAGCCACTAACAAGTCATTGAAGATGGAGGAACAGAGTTTAACATTGTTTCCAGCAACCTCCTTGGCCAGCATGAACAGAAGAGGACCTCTCTCTGCCTCAGAGGATCCAGGAGATTTAGGTAGAGGTGCTGACTCTGGAACTTGAGACACAATAGGGGAAGAATGGGGCGCTGCAGGAGGGGCAGTAGTCCAAACATTGGAACTGGCAGAGGTGGCTGGAGGAGGCCCACCGTATCCAGGGAGGTTTGGAAATGATGCTTGAGACATTGTTGGAGGTGCTTGAGTAGTGGGTTTTGCAGAAGTTGCCTGTTTCTTGGCCTCTAGAATTTTCTGAATAGCATCTTTCCTAGCAGGACAGTTTGGGGAAACAGCATGATGTTTCCCATGGCAAATGACACACTTGGGGTTATTTTTATTATCACAAACTTTGAAAAGATGCTCACCAGAGCATATACTGCAAACACGTGTTTGTTTGCTACATTTATTTGAAGTATGTCCAAACTCATAGCATTTAAAACATTGCATAACATGGACATATCTCTCCAGAGATATTTGATCAGGAGGGCATCTGGTACCAGAGTATTTAAATCCATGTTGACACAAGAATTTGGCTTCATCTGGAGTTTGCAGGATCAACTTAAGTGAGCAGCGATTGCTGGAAGGCTGTGAAAATTTGTATGCCTTAAGCACTGTAATTTCTGGGTTATCGGTATTTAGGTCAGCAATAAGTTGTTCTGGAGAGCAGTCCCTCAAAAAACTACTTATCCTTGCAACAAAAAGACAGTCAACTTGAGACCTGGTAGACTCATCCGGAGGAATAGAACCCAACTTACTTAGAAAAAGAAAATTTCCTCGAGTGAGACAGACTCAACGGCTGCTTAAAGTCACCCTAACATAGCCTACCCTAGAGTGAGGGGACCTACCCTGAGCGTGAGGCCTGAGCATAGGAGCACACCTCATAGCAGTTGAGCGTGAAGACAGTACCCTCGAGCATGGGGGACAGCCTACCTCCGAGCAGTGAGATGGGACAGCCTACCCTCGAGCAGTGAGGGGGACAGCCTAGACGAACGACCGGCAGTGAGACACCTACGGGCTGAGCGCATGAGAGTGAGGGGACAGCCTGACCCTCGAGCAGTGAGGCGATAGATGGACTACCCTCGAGCAGTGAGGGGACGGGCAAGACAGGACCTCGAGCAGTGTAAAAAGTGGCTAAGGTATGGCCTCCGTGTAGGGGACATGCCTATCAGGTGAAGGCCAGAAGGATGGAGAAGTGAGGGGGAAGGGGTATGGGCAGTGAAAGTTCAGGTGGGGTAAGGCATGGGAGGAGCGGGAGGGAGGGGGAACAGCCTTCCCTTACCCTCTTGAAGGGATGGGGCTCGAAGTGACAGCAAGCAAGTTTTCCTCTCAGCTCTGGTCGAGAATTACTCAGGATAACCCAAAAACTTGGGAATCAGTGTTCAGAGCAGGAGCGCAGACGACGACGACCTCTCTCGACGGCGGCAGCGTGAAGACTCCGTATCATCTATCATGTATCTCGTATCCGTCCAACTCAAAGTAGCAGGAACGGCAGAAGCCTTGAGCGTCAGTCTCAGGATCACCATTGCTGAGGGTCTTACTAGCCTCATAGATGGATAATGTCGCCCAGTCAATACCAGCACTTTCCTCAAACTTTATAACCAGTGCCTCCTCCCACACACGTCCGTCTTGTTCCGTGTTTTTTCGTGTTTTTCGCGGTCTCCTTTACGTGCTAGAACCTTAAAACTGTGCCAGTGATCTTATAAGGTCCATCCCTCCAGTGATCTTATAAGGTACATTCCTCCAGTGATCTTATAAGGTACATCCCTCCAGTGATCTTATAAGGTACATTCCTCCAGTGATCTTATAAGGTACATCCCTCCAGTGATCTTATAAGGTACATCCCTCCAGTGATCTTATAAGGTACATTCCTCCAGTGATCTTATAAGGTACATCCCTCCAGTGATCTTATAAGATACATTCCTCCAGTGATCTTATAAGGTACATTCCTCCAGTGATCTTATAAGGTACATTCCTCCAGTGATCTTATAAGGTACATTCCTCCAGTGATCTTATAAGGTCCATCCCTCCAGTGATCTTATAAGGTACATTCCTCCAGTGATCTTATAAGGTACATCCCTCCAGTGATCTTATAAGGTACATCCCTCCAGTGATCTTATAAGGTACATTCCTCCAGTGATCTTATAAGGTACAACCCTCCAGTGATCTTATAAGATACATCCCTCCAGTGATCTTATAAGGTACATCCCTCCAGTGACCTTATAAGATACATCCCTCCAGTGACCTTATAAGATACATCCCTCCAGTGATCTTATAAGGTACATCCCTCCAGTGATCTTATAAGATACATCCCTCCAGTGATCTTATAAGGTACAACCCTCCAGTGATCTTATAAGATACATCCCTCCAGTGATCTTATAAGGTACATTCCTCCAGTGATCTTATAAGGTACATTCCTCCAGTGATCTTATAAGGTACATTCCTCCAGTGATCTTATAAGGTACATCCCTCCAGTGATCTTATAAGATACATTCCTCCAGTGATCTTATAAGGTACATTCCTCCAGTGATCTTATAAGGTACATTCCTCCAGTGATCTTATAAGGTACAATCCTCCAGTGATCTTATAAGGTACATTCCTCCAGTGATCTTATAAGGTACATTCCTCCAGTGATCTTATAAGGTACATTCCTCCAGTGATCTTATAAGGTACATCCCTCCAGTGATCTTATAAGGTACATTCCTCCAGTGATCTTATAAGGTATATTCCTCCAGTGATCTTATAAGGTACATTCCTCCAGTGATCTTATAAGGTACATTCCTCCAGTGATCTTATAAGGTACATTCCTCCAGTGATCTTATAAGGTACATTCCTCCAGTGATCTTATAAGGTACATCCCTCCAGTGCTCGCAACAAACCAGGCAGAAAACAGTTATACAGAGTCAAAAACAAGGGAATTAGTGTGCCAGAACATAGTGCCATAAAGCCAGAGGGGTTAGATTTTAGATTTTGCCACCGAAGTGGCTAGTTTATTGTGCACCCCATATCCATCCTGTGGACGGTAGCGCAAGAGCATATGGATACACAAAAGGCCTAGGCACTAGGCCCCAAAGGGGTTAACAATTGTACATTTGGGTTTATATCTACATTTCAATTATCTGTTACAATCAGGTATCTTATTTCATGAATAAGATATCTTGACATGTCACATAGGTTATTATATTGTCTATCTCTATATTCCTCAATAAGTGCACAATTAAGCATATAGTGTTCAAGACAGTGACCATATGCCTGATCACATAATTTGCGTTTAGTTTGATCATCATCTGTGTGTCTCCCAAACTGCCAGAAGTACTTGTAGCCAAGCCTAAGCCTGGCCACTACAACATCAGTCAGTACTTGTAGCCAAGCCTAAGCCTGGCCACTACAACATCAGTCAGTACTTGTAGCCAAGCTAAGCCTGGCCACTACAACATCAGTCAGTACTTGTAGCCAAGCCTAAGCCTGGCCACTACAACATCAGTCAGTGTTCACATTGTAAGTTGCTCCATAAACATACTTATCTACATTCATGTTATCATAGTGGGTTATAGATCTACTCAGGCTTCTAACTGCATTCCTATAGCTATCATTTTCATTATGTATTTCTCTCCTAATATTATTCCTAATGCTAGACACAGATATACCAAAGTTATATTCTACATTCTCCTTATGGGTGCTCTTCTTGGCTAACATATCAACTTTATCATGAAGGAGTAATCCAATGTGTGACGGAATCCATAGCAAATGTACTTTAATTCCTTTGTCCCAGATTTTTGAGTATCTATACCTGGCTTCTCCAATGAGCATGCCGTTAGAGTCATTATATGAGTCAAGAGCCTTCAATGATGACATAGAATCAGTAATGATGATAGAGTCAAGCTCAGTGTCATAAGTTAGCTTTAGTGCCATAAGGATTGCAAACAATTCAGTTTGCAGTGTAGACGCCCAGTTGTTAATTCTTATGCCTAGTTCAAAAAAATTATTATTGTTCTTAACTAGGGAGGTGGCAACCAGAGCAGATGCAGCCCTGCCAGAAGACTCCTGTTTAGATCCATCAGTGTATATAACTTGAGATAACTTATTACTACCAGCTAGGCGAGAAATTTCTTCTTGAGCAGTTGCTTTAACAAGTGATTTAAGGAAGGGATTACTAGCAATGAGCTTCTTGGGAGGGACTTGCAGGTATGTGATATTAAATGAACACATCTTCTATGGAGGGGTGAAATGCTCTTGTTGCCTACAGTGATACAATTCATGCAGGTTGTAAAACTTAATGTAATTGCATGTTTTCACAATCCATTTAGATCTGTGAGTATTTACTTCTAGTCATTTAGTAAGATTCATTGTGACAGTGTCTGGTTCATTTCTTAACATTCTAATACCAAGTACAGTGTTAATCTCAATAATCCTATCACTGATACTAGTAATACCAAGCTCCTTCCTCATATTAAGAACCTTTGTAGATTTGGGACAGCTAAGAATAATTCTGAGAGCTTCATTTTGCATTAACTCCAAGGGTCGGAGAGAACTTTCTCTAGCTAATATCAACATGGGAGCAGCATAATCAATTAAAAACCTAATATAGGCTATGTACATCATTCTCGCGATTCTCACATTAGCACCATAGTTGGGGTTGTATCCAGCAACAGCTTTAAGAGCATTTAGTCTATCTTTGCATTTTTTATTTAGTTGTGGTATAGTAGATTTGGTAAAGGGTACATCTACACCAAGATATCTGTAAGTTTTAACGTAACTAATGGTTTCACCCTGCAAATAGATGGGTGGGGGATGTCGTTTGCTTGTTAATATCTTTGTTTTAGAGGAAGATATTATGAGGCCTAGTCGATTGCAAATTGCTTGAACTTCATTAAGAACGGAACTCATCTTTTTATGCCCTGTTGTATGGATCATGATGTCATCAGCATAGCTTATAGCTATATGTTTAGGTGAGGCAGGTAGAGCATTTAGGAGGGCATTAATCAGAATATTAAATAGCATGGGACTGAGAACTCCTCCCTGCGGTGTACCTAGGGACATTTCTTTAGACTCGCTTCTAAAGCCTTGGTAGAGGACAGAGGATACTCTGTTTGACAGGTATCCTATTATCCAGCAGAGTAGGCTACCACCAATATTCATTTTGGCTAGTTCATGTAGTATAACAGTTCTGTTCGCGATATCAAATGCAGATTTTAGATCAAGAAATGTGGTAAAACTAGTAGAGGTGTGTGCGGTGAGAAAGGTGGAGATACAATTCTGCACACTCTTACCTTTCATGAACCCATAGAGGGAGGGGGAGAGTTGGTGTCTGATTCTATAGTACAGTCTGTTAAGTATCATTCGTTCAAAAATTTTACAAAGACAGCTAGTTAAGGAGATCGGTCTAAATGTATCAGGCTGTTGGGGCTTAGGGATAGGCACAATGAGCCTATTGGTCCAGGAAGTAGGAAGAACTCCTTCAATGTAACTGGTATTATACAGTGCCAACAAAGGATTATTAGGCACGTGCCTTAAAGTTCTGAGAATATCATAGGTTATACCATCCTCTCCAGGAGCAGTTGATCGACCTTTGGTTAATGCGTTATCTAATTCATACTCTGTGAAGAGGCAATCACTCTCATCAATATTTTGGCTCATAATCAGTTCAAACATTTCTTCAGAAGCACTCTCTAAGTTTTCTCTAATATGAGATGGCAGGTTTTCATGCCTGGAGATTTTGGACCAGTCATTTATGAGGTCATTTGCTTTTTCAAGTGGAAAGGGATGAGCAACATTGCCAGTCTTTTTCCTGGTTATTTTATTTATACCTTTCCATGCCAGACTTAAAGGGGTAGACCTATTTAATCCATTAACGAATTGTTCCCATTCCTGTTGCCTAAGTTCTTGCTTTCTATTTCTTGCATTTGTTAGTGCAGCTTGGAATGTTCTGAGAAGGTCTGGGGTTCTACACTCACGGTATGCTTTACCAATCCTCCTAGCTGCATGTGTTAGATTGCGTAGCTGTGGGTCATTATAATATTTACATTGGTTTTTATTGTCATTTCTAGTGGAAGGTTTATGTTGTCTTTTCCTGCCCACTTGATCTGTGAGTACAGTCTCAATAGCTGTAACTAGATCATCATTGAATTTTTGTGTGCCAGTGGGCTCATAATCTTTATACCATTGATCCAAGTGGTTAATAAAGTTTTCTCTGTGTTCTGGGTTGAGAATAAGTTTCCTCCTTCTGTATTTAGCTCCTTGGTTGCTTGAGATAGGATCAAGATTGACAGTTGTGAGTCTTGGGAAGTGATCAGATAGAAGATCATCAACTATAACAGAGTCATGCATCGTATATGATGTATTAAATCCAAGGCACAGATCTAGTATGCCTCCATATATGTGAGTGGGCTCAGTAGTGCCTACAATACGAACATTATCATGCTCATTTAGAAATTTCACTAGTTTAGTTCCATTGGTGTTTGTTATAGACCCACCAATATTCTTATGTCTGGCATTAAAATCTCCAAGTATGAGGGTAGGTTCACTATTGATGCGATCTGGTAAAGCATCAGGTCGAAGCTGGTTTGCTGGGGCATAAAGGTTAAAGATGTTTATGGAAAAGTCGCCTGCGTATACTCTGACACCATGATACTGCATGTTTACTCGACTCTGCAGGGTAAGGAGTGAATGTGGCAAGTTCTTTCTGACATACATCACACAACAGTTGGTTGACCTTAAGTTATAAGCTGCATATCCAGACAACTTTGGTGGAGGTACTCCTTCTTTCAGTCTACATTCCTGCAAACAGATGACATCAATATTCTTGGTTGCACTAATATGATGTAAGTCAGGCAACCGCTTCCTAATAGAAGCAATGTTCCATGAAAAAAATTGTAATCTATCCATTGTAGTGAGTTATTACAATCTCTTGTTCATAAGATGGTAAGACTATTATGCTTTGCCTACAGTGTGCAGACACTTAAGAGCAAATAGCATAGTTTGTACATGCTTATCTTCAGAACCTTTATTTCTAAGCATTTTCCGGCAAATTGGCAGCAAGTTCCAAGGCAACTTTTGAAGCCAAGAGTCATTGGCTTCTTTCTCACAAATGGCTTGAAATTGGACCGAGATTGTTGATGCACTTTTGACATCATCAACACACTCAGGAGCATCATCTTGACTACATATATTTATTAAACTTGTCAGCATCTGTTCAAGATGCTCAATTTTTTCCTGCAAGTTTGTTATAATTTGAGGAAGGTTAGGCGAATCAAATGCCTCTCCAGAGGAGGGCTCACCTGACTTAGTTCTTTCTGTAACACCTATAACCTTAACAGGTACTTTGGTTAAATCAGGGCTCTTTGTTGGTGCCTGTGACATGACTACCTCATCATTCATTGCGGGTGGGTCTTGTGCATCTGACTCATCTCCAGCTTCCAGGGGGGTTACATGTGTAGCATCCGTCTGACTGTTGGAGATGTGTGTATTGGGAGGAGTGACATACTTATCCCAAGATTCAAGTGGATGCATAGGTATGGGTGGTAAACTATCAGTAGTTCCACATGTGCTAGCAGGGTTGGCTAGCTCCTCCACAATTGGTGTGTGTGATGGCACTCTGGTATCACCAGAATCATTTGCGGGGAGGTTGGACTCGTCCACACTTTGCAGAGGTTCAGTCTCAGATCTGGTTGTGGTAGACTGGATGGCCTCGTCCTCAAATGGCATTAAAGGACTGTTGTCATTTTTACGTCGAAGGTTGTTTGGGTTCCGACTGCAGTCCTTATGGGAGACTGTAACCCCTTCTTCTTTACAGTTAATGCACTTATACTTTTGGCTGTCAAAGCCTACTGTGCATTCTTTAGTGGAATGTTTCCCAGCACACTTACCACACCAAGAATGTAGTATTCCACAGGCTACTGCCACATGGCCATAGTGTTGGCATTTGTAACACCTACGTTGAGGGGGTAGGTACACGTCGATGGGTAGGAAACGTAGGCCAGGCACCCAGATATTTCGGGGGAGGGGCACAGGGCCAACCCAACTGGCAATAATTTGGGATTTTCCTTTAAGTCTCTTGGGCTTGATGATATGCTCGCTTAGAGTCAAATGGGATGGGTCCATGTCGAGAGGGTATCCAAATATTATGATACTGACCCTTTTTTAAAGTGATACGTGTCTGATGGAGGGCGAAGCAGCTTAATATCCCCATAGGTTGTGTTAAGTAGATCACTGATCAGTTCTTTGTTCTGTTCCACAAGCACAAAGTTGTGTGAGTTTTTTCCAAAGTGGATTCTCGCCTTCGGATGTGCTTTTACTGCTGCCATTAGCCATGCACACCTACCCTGCAGCAGGGTGTTGTCAGGGAAGTTCAGCTTAACACAGTCTTCCTTAGAAGAAAGGCTTTTTGCACCCTGTGTGCACCATGGACGTCTAGGTTCACACTGCCTACGAGTCAAGTGAGCCTGACTACGTCGGCGCTCTAGCCCTTTCTCACTTTTCCTTCTTTGTTTACTTATAAAGATCTGGAATCTATCATCATTGTCATCACCTGCAGAAGTATATTCGTCTGTGACAGTTGCCATGTTTGCCGGTGATGATAGCTCATGTAAGACTCACAGTATTAATAATATGGTACAATAATGGATTGTACAGACAAGGTCTTATGCCTAATCACAAATCACAAGATGAGAATAAAGAGAGGTAGAACGGTGGGTAATATTGATTACAAAAATATTACACAATACAGGCTACTGCCACCTAATATGATACCTCGTTAAATTAAAAAATGTTTAAGGTACACTGCATGAGAATTGACAACTCACTGAATTACACTGTATAAAATAAGGAGATACATTGAAAATGCAATGACATGGGAAGTATTACTGCAATGTGAATTAATTGTAAAAGTGAGCTGTCTTCACTCTTAATTCAATCAAGAAATATACTAGTAAAAATGTAAAACAATGCAAAGTAGAAATACAAACAGTAATTTTATGCAATTTGAAAATATACTGGAAAACAAATTTCCTAAAAGAAATGACACTAAGAATTAATATGCAATACTGACACAATTAAAGGAAGTGTATTACTGAAAAGATTGCACTCAGTTTTTAATTTTAGCACCTGTCAGAAATAGACAATAAGTAAATTAAAATAGAGCACAAAATACTATGTAGAATAATTGCAGAAATCAGTCACTGGAGAACAATAAAGTAAGTTGCAGAAGTGACTAATGTGGCAATAAAAGTTAATTGTGCACTGGGAATATGTAGACTGAACACTTTAATTAATTTTTAGTGTAAATTAAGTAAATAGTGATATACTTGACTTTTGAGCAGATAAAAAAAAAGTACAATGTATACAACGAAGAAGTGAACACTTACTGGCTGTTGAACACAGAAATCAAGGGATCACTTACAGGTATCTGTGTTATTAAGACCAGGGGTTCACTTACAGGTATCTTGTGTAAGACCAGGGTTCAACAGGTTCTACAGGTATCTGGTGTAAGACACTTACGCGGTTCATGTACATGTATCTTTTAACCAGGTTACTCCCATTTTTCTTGTTAAAAAGGGGTTCTACATAGGTTAAATACATTCAGTTCTGTAGGGTGTTAATAATATGGTAAATAATGGATTGCAAGACAAGGTCTTACAGGTAATCTGGTAATTACAAAGATGTAAGGTATGTGAGCCCGGATAAGGTATCTGATGTAAGAAGGGTTCACTTACAGTAATCTGTGAAACCGGGTTCACTTAGGTATCTGGTGAAACTAATAAAGACGGGTTACTACAGTATCGAAGACCAGGTTCACTTACAGTATCTGTTAAGACACATTACAGTATCTGTGTAAACATTACACAGGATTGGTGTAAGACCAGGGTTCATTCAGGTACGTGAAGACCAGGGTTCACTTACAGGCTGGTGTAAGACCAGGGTTCACTTACAGGTATCTGGTGTAAGACCAGGGTTCACTTACAGGTATCTGGTGTAAGACCAGGGTTCACTTACAGGTATCTGGTGTAAGACCAGGGTTCACTTACAGGTATCTGGTGTAAGACCAGGGTTCACTTACAGGTATCTGGTGTAAGACCAGGGTTCACTTACAGGTATCTGGTGTAAGACAGGGTTCCAGTTCAATGAACACTTCCAGTAATGTGCATGCACTTATTTAACTCAGGTTACTACTCATATTTAATATAGTTAGAAGTCTAACATAAGGTCTAACATAAGCATTTAGACTTCTTGTATGGATGTTAATAATATGGTAAAATAATGGATTGCACAGACAAGCCAGGAGCTGAGTCTCGACCCCTGCAACCACAATTAGGTGAGTACACCTAATCACAAATTACAAAGATGAGAATAAAGGGAGGTAGAACAATAGGTAATATTGATCACAAAATGTAATTCAATGATAACTTAATCTTGAAATGATAACATTGCACAATGATGGTGAAGACAACCTCCCACACCCAACCACAAGTGGCTCGCTAAAGACTAAATCCCAGTATGACTCAGTCTTTAGCGAGCCACTAACCAGACTGAAAATCGAAAACCTAAATGATTTTTTCATGAGAGTGCCACAGAACTTGACAGATGCATGCCTTTCTGACATCATCACGACGCCAAATGACTTCGAAAAGGCAATAAATGACATGCCCATGCACTCCGCTCCAGGCCCAGACTCATGGAACTCAGTGTTCATCAAGAACTGCAAGAAGCCCCTATCACATGCTTTTAACATCCTATGGAGAGGGAGCATGGACACTGGGATCGTCCCGCAGCTACTAAAAACAACAGACATAGCCCCGCTCCACAAAGGGGGCAGTAAAGCAATAGCAAAGAACTACAGACCAATTGCGCTAACGTCCCATATCATAAAAATCTTTGAAAGGGTTCTAAGAAGCAAGATCGCCACCCATCTTGATACCCATCAATTGCACAACCCAGGACAGCATGGGTTTAGAGCAGGCCGCTCCTGTCTGTCCCAACTACTGGACCACTACGACAGGGTCCTGGATGCTCTAGAAGATAAACAGAATGCAGATGTTATATACACAGATTTTGCAAAAGCCTTTGACAAGTGTGACCATGGTGTAATAGCACACAAAATGCGTGATAAAGGAATAACAGGAAAAGTTGGTAGATGGATCTATAATTTCCTAACACGTAGAACACAAAGAGTAGTAGTCAACAGAGTAAAGTCTGAGGCAGCTACTGTGAAAAGCTCTGTTCCACAAGGCACAGTACTTGCTCCCATCCTATTCCTCATCCTCATATCAGATATTGACAGGGATATAAGTCACAGTGCTGTGTCTTCCTTTGCAGATGACACCCGAATCTGTATGACAGTGTCCACCATTGAAGACACTGCAAGACTCCAAGCAGACATAAACCAAATCTTTAAATGGGCTGCAGAAAACAATATGAAGTTCAATGATGAGAAATTTCAATTACTCAGATACGGAAAACGTGAAGAAATTAAAATCTCATCGGAGTACAAAACTAATTCCAACCACACAATAGAGCGAAAAACTAATGTCAAAGACCTGGGAGTGATCATGTCAGAAGATCTCACCTTCAAGGACCATAACAATGTAGCAATTGCATCTGCTCGAAAAATGACAGGATGGATAATGAGAACCTTCAAAACCAGGGATGCTAAGCCCATGTTGACACTTTACAGATCGCTTGTTCTATCTAGGCTGGAATACTGCTGCACACTAACTGCACCTTTCAAGGCGGGTGAAATTGCTGACCTTGAAAATGTGCAGAGAACCTTCACCGCACGCATAAGTGCGATAAACCACCTCAACTACTGGGAACGCTTGAAGTTCCTAAACTTGTACTCTCTAGAACGCAGGCGGGAGAGATACATTATTATATACACATGGAAAATTCTCGAGGGCTTAGTACCAAACTTGCACACACAAATCACTCCCTACGAAAGCAAAAGACTCGGCAGGCGATGTAACATCCCCCCAATGAAGAGCAAGGGTGCCACTAGCATGTTGAGGGACAACACAATAAGGGTCAGGGGCCCAAGATTGTTCAACTGCCTCCCAGCATACATCAGGGGGATTACCAACAAGCCCCTGGCTGTCTTCAAGCAGGCACTGGACAGGCACCTCAAGTCGGTACCTGATCAGCCGGGCTGTGGTTCGTACGTTGGACTGCGTGCGGCCAGCAGTAACAGCCTGGTTGATCAGGCTCTGGTCCAACAGGAGGCATGGTCACGGACCGGGCCGCGGGGGCGTTGACCCCTGGAATTCTCTCCAGGTAGACTCCAGGTAGATATACATATACACGGACATATACATACATATATATATATATATATATATATATACATGTATATATATATATATATATATATATATATATATATATATATATATATATATATATATATATATATATATATATATATATATATATGTCGTGCCGATTAGGTAAAACTGGTCAATTAGCAAGAACTCATCTAAAATTAAGTCCTTTCTAAAATTTTCTCTTATACGTTTAAAGATATATTTTTTTCATTTATGTTAATGTAAGAATTTATAATTTTGTACCAAGAGAAGCTTTGAAAACCTACCTAACCTTATTACAACAAGCGCAATTTAATTTAGCCTAACCCAACTAAATATATTTTAGATACGTTAACATTAATTTAATAATAAGCAAACACAATGAAATATATTTTTTTCGTTATGTTCAGAATGATTTTGGCGAAATTATTGCATACACAAATTTTCACTTGTCTTATATGGCAAGGTGATCGTTGCTATTTAAGCCAAAATCGCAAGTTTTACCTAATCGGCACGACATATATATATATATATATATATATATATATATATATATATATATATATATATATATATATATATATATATATATATATATATATATACACATACACACACATATACACATATACATACACACACAAAACTAAACTATGTTGCAATGACAATGAGATAAATCACTGTCTGACTTCTTTGGGTCATCCTAGGTAACTCACATGTTACTATGTATGCATACATGTATGTAAGTGTGGGTGTTTGTTCAATTGTACTTAGATGAACTGGTACCACACGATAGCATCCTTAGGTCTCTTCTGTATCTGAGAAACACCGACGAGATGAGTAGCATTCTTGTCCATGATGCTTATGAGTAGAGAGTCAGCTGATGTTGTTTACACCAGCCAGGTGGCCCATGGCAGCGCCACCTGTCGCCGCCACTACAACTAGGACTTTTAAAGCTGGGCGGCAAGGGTGTTAAGCTTGTCTTCAGTTCTGTAGCGCCCCAGGAGGCATCAACCGGCTTTACACACAATTTATAGATGTATTAAATTGTAGCAGGGAGGCGGTGAGAGAAAGCAGAACACTGCAATTGATTTGCTGAGGAAAGGGCGGGAGGGGGGTTGTCAGTGTGTGGCACTCGGGGGCGGGCAGCAGTGGGTGCGTTGCTAGGTGTTGGATGTAGAATGAGCTAGCCTCGGGTCTTAACCCCTTTACTCCACCTCAACGGTTCGAAGAGTAATTAGGGAGAATTTAGTTGTGAAGGCAGGAACACTCATTCCATCGTAATATAATAACCACTACCAGCCCACTGGTGTCTTCTGGCTACCCACCTTCCTCAGCCAGCCACATTAGGCTTACGTTGGTACTGGTCACACACTCCTGGTTCAGCGAAATCCGCCTTTACTGGATGCTGTTTTAAAGGCGGTGGGCAGAATATACAGGAGAATAGCAGGGGTAACGGAGCACGCACATTCACCTCTCTTCACATAGTCAATATGGGTGAAAGTCTCAAGCAGGTGATACAGTGCCTCTCAAGGTCAATGACTGAGCCAGACTTCTCAAGAGTTACCAACCACTGCAATACTTGGCAAAATAGTTACTCACTCCAAACTTGCAGAACTTCTAGCACACTTGTGCAGGCACGTATGCACACAGGAGACACATTCTTAAGAATGGTGGGTGAGAAATCGTGGAGTGCTGGCAGCAGAACTTACAGGGGCACTCAGGCAAGTATGTGGGCAGGCAAGGTCCGCCTCTAGACCATAGGTAAATAGAGGCGAATGGCTGAGTTCTAAATAGAGGAAGGAGGGGAGGAGGCAGGCGAGAGGTATTGAAGATAGGCCTTGTACAACTTCAAACCAACACTTTTCGTTTAACTAGGTAGACCACTAGTCACAGCTCACACATAAGAGTTCCCAACAATGCAGCTGCGATCCAACGATATGAGTTGCATGATGAGTTGTCAGTCGAGTGAAGTAAGCAGTCCTGGGATACAAGGCCTAGGACCTCACTCACACACGTCCTCTCCCCTCAAACACACATGCGTCACCCAAGTTTATTTGTCGTCATCCATGTTGATATTTTCTGTAATTCGGCATTAACTGTGTTGGCTAGTATGACTGGATTTGAGTAAGAGAAGACATATGTTGTGTCATCTGCAAATAAAATGGGTTTGAGTAGTTGTGATGCATTCGGTAGGTCGTTTATGTAAATGAGGAATAGGAGTGGCCCCAGGACACTACCTTGAGGGACACCGACTGTTGCAGTTTTATAACTGTAGTGTAATGCACCCCTCTGGCAAGACAGTGATGGAGTGAATGAAGATGAAAGTTTTTCTTTTTCGGGCCACCCTGCCTTGGTGGGAATCGGCCGATGTGTTAATAAAAAAAAAATAAGCCACAGTGCTGTGTCTTCCTTTGCAGATGACACCCAAATTTGTATGACAGTGTCCACCGTTGAAGACACGGCTAGACTCCAAGCAGACATAAACCAAATCTTTAAATGGGCTGCAGAAAGCAATATGAAGTTCAATGATGAGAAATTTCAATTACTCAGATACGGAAAACGTGAAGACATTAAAAACTCATCGGAGTACAAAACTAATTCCAACCACACAATAGAGCGAAAAACTAATGTCAAAGACCTGGGAGTGATCATGTCAGAGGATCTCACCTTCAAGGACCATAACAAAGTAGCAATTGCATCTGCTCGAAAAATTACAGGATGGATAATGAGAACCTTCAAAACCAGGGATGCCAAGCCCATGTTGACACTTTACAGATCGCTTGTTCTATCTAGGCTGGAATATTGCTGCACACTAATGGCACCTTTCAAGGCGGGTGAAATTGCTGACCTTGAAAATGTGCAGAGAACCTTCACCGCACGCATAAGTGTGATAAACCACCTCAACTACTGGGAACGCTTGAAGTTCCTAAACCTGTACTCTCTAGAACGCAGGTGGGAGAGATACATTATTATATACACATGGAAAATTCTCGAGGGCTTAGTACCAAACTTGCACACAAAAATCACTCCCAACGAAAGCAATAGACTCGGCAGGCGATGTAACATCCCCCCAATGAAGAGCAGGGGTGCCACTAGCACGTTGAGGGACAACACAATAAGTGTCAGGGGCCCAAGATTGTTCAACTGCCTCCCAGCATACATCAGGGGGATTACCAACAAACCCCTGGCTGTCTTCAAGCAGGCACTGGACAGGCACCTAAAGTCGGTACCTGACCAGCCGGGCTGTGGTTCGTAAGTTGGACTGCATGCGGCCAGCAGTAACAGCCTGGTTGATCAGGCTCTGGTCCACCAGGAGGCCTGGTCACGGACCGGGCCGCGGGGGCGTTGACCCCTGGAATTCTCTCCAGGTAGACTCCAGGTAGACACAGGCCGGAGCTTTGTCCGAATGTCCCTCTCTAGTTGTTTCATCGGCCTTATATGGTCCTCCAAGCATCCCGCCAATGAGGAGTGCACCACATGCTTTGACCTGACGCTGAAACCTGATGCTAATCCAAAAGACAAAAGACCTGAGACTTAAGTCGAGAGGCGTGTCTGACAGCTATTTACAAAGGGCAGGTGTGGCTGATTAGGTAGACCTCACAGGCACACTGACTTCACCACATCCCCCTTTCTCCCCCAGTTTAAAATATCTGAGAACTAGGACAATTTGTCCTAAGTTATTAGACTATTTTAATCCTAAACCCTTAATTATATTACAATATAAAGACAAAATTACACATAACATAATACAAAAGTATTCAACTACATATATTTCCGTCAGCCTTCTCAACTACCACAAGGCAGCATAATCAGTACACCTCGCAGGTGACCAGCATAACAGTTGCTCTCTGGTGCAAAGCCTCCTTACCCGTCATTTCTCCTTAAAACTAAATATCTGGCTCCAGTGCCTTCCCTACTTCTACTAGAAATGCACTAGCCGGTGCTAGTCACCCTCGCACGTTAACCATTGGGCCCAACCTTTCTAGGCTTCTTTGGCGTGGAAAACTGCTCCAACGGGTTGCATTCTTTCAAGTAACTGCAACTGGACCACATCACGACCACCAAGGTCGCATTTTTAACACACTTCACATACACACTTCAACATCTGAAAATCGAGATAGGGCAAGCATTGCAGCTAAGACCCACCATTATCCTATGCCACTGGCCTCATAAAACAAGGTAGCCATAATCACTTGACCATTTCCAAGGTCACCTTATTACACACAGGTAACACTAACACTTCTGGCAAGTCAAAGTAGGCTGGGAACATCTCACACTCTTAATTGTCTCTCATTGCTGGCAGGACATCCCCCAGACTGGTCGTACAGGTTGGCCAGCATGACAGCATACACCTCGATACCACCCATGGCAGCACGCTGGTCCCAGCAGCCGGAGTCCATCCCCACGACTTGCTTCCTTCCACATCTCCGAGGATGGCAGCTCCTTCATAGTAGATTCTCCTGTCCTGGCACACCAGACAGAATCCCTCATACACCACTGCAGCATCACTGCCATCATCTCCTGAGCTAGGCAGCATCTCAGCATCACAGCACGGCCACAGCATCGCAGCATGGCCCCAGCATCGCAGCATGGCCACAGCATCGCAGCACGGCTACAGCATTTCAGCACGACCGCATCACAGCATGGCAGGCAGCATCAGACAGCCTCACCTCAGTAAACCGCAGCATCATAAGCAGCCGACATCAGCAGTAGCAGGCTAGGGTGAGATGCTCGAAGTGAGGTGAGCTGAGGTCACTTCTGGTCATTAACAGAGGTGCGGTCACTCATCCCTGGCAATTGCGGGTAACTTGCGGCCAGTGGGTGATGGTCACAGGCTGGGTGACACCCACTACAATGAATGACAGACCAGGGCAGCAATACAGCAACTGGAGCACATCAGCTGGGTGACTGGGCACATCAGGTGGATAACAATGAGAGCCAGCTCTTCAATGGGTGACAGTTGTGGGTGATTCTTCCAAGATGGGCTGGGTGACTGGGTGACTTCTCGTTTTTCTATAAATATTCAATTTCGGCCAGTAATTGCGTCAGTGTGCTTTTGAGGTCTACCTAATCAGCCACAACCCAAGCCGCCCTGTTGATGAATTCGAGATGAAAGACGGTGTGTTACATAGGATTATGGAGCTGCATGATCATTCAGTACTGCAGTTAGTAGTACCTAATGTCCTCAGGAAGGCTGCCTTGAAGCTTGCACACTCATCCAAGATGGCTGGCCATCCAGGTGTTTTTAGGACTTATAAGAGGGCAAAAGAAATGTTCTACTTTCCTGGTCTCCTTAATTATGTAACTGAATATGTAAAATGTTGTGGTAATTGCCAAAGGAGGAAAGGTAACCCTAAAGTTAATGTGGAATTGCAAGCTTTTCCCGAGATTAAAGAACCGTTGGACCGGGTTGGTGCAGACCTTATCGACTTGCATAATAGTTATTCAGACAATAGGTATGTTCTGGTGCTGGTGGACCATCTCTCACGGTTTACAACACTTGTACCCATCTTTAAGAAAGACCCACAGACTGTTGCAGAGGCGCTCCTTGATAGATTCGTAGCAATATTTGGACCCCCTAAAGAATTAGTAACAGATCAAGGTTCAGAGTTTAAAAGCAAGGTATTTGCAGAGGTTTGTAACAACCTAGAAATAATGACAGCCTTCACGATAACTTATCATCCACAGGCGAATGGTATGGTGGAAATAACTAATCAGGTAGTCAAAAATACACTGGCCATTCTCTCAGAGAAAGAACATAAGAACATAAGAAAGAAGGAACACTGCAGAAGGCCTACTGGTCCATGCGAGGCAAGTCCAAATCTCCCACCGGCTTAAGCCAATGCCCCGACCCAGCCAGGTCAGGTTACATTCACTTAAGGAAGGAAAAAAATATGCTCATTACTATGACAGGGAAGTGAAGCCTTTTAAATGTAATGAAGGTAACCTAGTAATGATATATAAAGATGAAGCAACCCCTCAACAGAGTAGGTCCCTGGGTCCAAGGTGGAAAGGTCCTTACCGCATCTTAGAGAAAATGGGACCAGTAAATGTAAAGGTTAAAGGGTTGTTTGAGGACCAGAGTGAGAAAATTGTTCATTGTAATAAACTAAAGCCATTCTGGTCTGAGGAGGAAATAGTAATGTTAATGTGGTGGATGAAAGGAGTGTAAATGATGAGGTACATGGAGAAGATAGTTTAAACCAGCAGGTAGAGGAATATGTGGGTATGAATACAAGGTAAAGAATGTGTAGACGAAATTTGTAAGGGAATTATTGCTGGAGGGAGGGAGTGTTATGAGTAAATGGGACCCTGAGGGAAGGAGCTGACCACTCGCCTCGCCCTCAGGTCAGCTCAATACTCTTATAGAAACTTGTTTGTAGACTGCCCCCTTGTAAGCTGCACTCTAGGCAAGCACTGTTGACACCGACACTCTGAGACACTTCTCAGACTTACAAGTGGCTATGGTACAAATTTCTAGCTAATTGCAGTAGGGGAATCCCACACTGCCTACACAATACTGGAAGGGGGTTTACTTACTTGAAAAAAAAGGTGGCTATGTGTCCTGGTCTTCCTTATATATACACCCTCCTAACACCATGTGCAGTGGAGAAACTTTGTCTGCAAAAGATGGTGTAATTAGTGTCCTGCCTGCACCTCAGAGTTCCCTGGTTCCTTGGGTATCCCTTGAGCAATATATACAGTAAGTAACACTAGCTTCCAGACTTGAACTTAAGAGACGACGCTGGTACATACCAACACAAAGTCGTCCGTCCGCCAAAGACCCACAGATAACTCACTAACGTTTCCCCCAGAAAACTGGCCAGATACTGAGAGAAAGAAAGCCTAGTCTTACTGTAACAGGGTCTGGATGGAGGCAGATGTCCACGGTACTTCAGGATCTCCTCCGTGGCCCCAGGACAGATGTTGGGTCACGTGGGGACGCTGTGGTATCACAGCACGTCTTCTCCGTGTGGAGTCTGCTCTGGTAAGAACGTAGGTCACGATTTGTGACTGCCACACTGCCTAGATTCGTGTGGGCTGCCAGTTGTCTCTAGCTAACATAACCTAATGCTTGCCTATTCAGGCCTATAACTACCTATATTAGGGTGCTAGAGCTACACTATTAATATCTAACGTTGCCTTAATAATCCTACTATTAGTCTCTAGCTGTACAAACTTGCCTAGGTGTTCCTATGTGGATAAATCTATCAATTAAAATATACACAATAGTCACCTTCAAAAGCTGGAGTGTGTAGTTGTTTTGGTTGGGAGTGTGGGTTTATAAACTCCGAGGGCCGATCCACGGTATGTTTAAGGCTCCTAACGGCTCACTTACACTGTGGAACTTTTAGTGATTAAAAAAGTTTCCACATCCTCCCGCCAGCGAAGTTAAAGGTGAGTCTACATCAAGTTCACCTTCCGCAAGCCCTTACGGCGGGCCCTGGACACGAGTGCTGTCCGGCCACTCTCGTCGAGCAGACTCTGGTTTAACTCCGACTGTCCAGTTTCCGCCGTGTGGATTGCTGGGGGTGTAAACTTATGTGTTCCGGTGATCTTAACACCCTTCCCTTTAACTTTAATGTCTTTCACATGTCTAGCCTTGTCTGAGCAGCTTCGTACTTTCCCACCCAGTGGCCTATATACCCCGGTAGCCCTTCTTCCCACTGATACGAGGTTCCCTGGGTTTAATGACAATCTATCTCCCTCTTTAGGTACCCCATAAAAGCGTCTCCCCAAGGTGGCTAAGTGTTCGTCACTTCCTACTTGGTTTGGCTTACCCGGCGGTTCGTCGTGTACACTAACATTCATTATCACTACTCCCCCAGCTATCGTGGTGTGAGCTTCCTCCCTCTCTGGCATTGCAGGGAACTCATGAGGAATTCTGCCACCGATGATATATCCTACTGGGGATCTGTATAAACCAATTCCTTCCTTAACAGTCCGTCGTGTGGACAGGAAGTCATATAGATAGTTGGCTCCCACCAGGATACCTACATTTCTGACTGTGTCAGTGGTAATGTCCTGGTCTGCCAGCTTCACACCAAGGTCTTTCAATCCCTTGGTTGCTGCTGCAAGACCTCTGGTCGTAATAGCCGCAGGTAACATATTTACTACCAAAGCTGTAATATTTCTGCGATGTCCTCCCAATTTAACAGTGACATCCACAACATCATAAGACTTGGGTGGGCCCTGACTTATAGCACCTCCCAATGTCGCATTAAATTTGTCGGTGGCCTTCAACTTTAACCTAGCCACCAACTTCTCTGTTATCATGGACACTTGTGCCCCTGAGTCGAAGAATAATGGGGTTGTTTCGGTTCTGTTCCCGTTCACAACCCCTGCCATGACTGTAGGTAGGGCAGCAGCTCTGTGCTTCTCACTCAGATTAGAGACATTGCCCATACTAATCACGCTGGCTACCACTTCAGGCTCAGGCTCGCCTTCTATCTCTAATGGAGAAACGTCCCTACTAGCTTGGGGTTCCCTTAAATTGTTGTGACATAGTGCAGTATGGTGCTTACCTTTCCGGCAATTATAGCACTCTGAAAGATGTGACTGGCAATCTTCTGCCTCATGTCTCCCACAACACCTTAAGCATAGCTGCAACTCCTTTAGTCTCTGCCGCGTACTACTCAGTGTTGCATACCGAGAGCAACTCGTGCTAGTGTGTTCTCCTTCGCAGAACTTTGCCATAGTACACCCCAACGTTAGTGTTATGAGCTTTAAATTGATCTCCCGAGTTTTCTGAGTAACTAACTGTTTGTTTATGTGATGATGGCGGTGACCTTTCTCTCTCACCTATACTCAGGTGAATCACGATATCACTCAACCCCTCAACAATCTGTTGTATTGTGAACCGGTTAGTCCCATACTTCAAGTGTAACTCATGTATTGTAGTGCTAGCTAGTTTCCTCTGAATTGTCTGACTGACCATCCATTCCGATCCGCCCCAATCATGTAAATCTCTAAGACTGTTTGTCAGACTCGTGACTTCGATTTTGAACTTCTCTAAGCTCTGACGGTTATGACGGCAAGCCTCAAGATTGGACAATCGATAAAATATAGCTATCATTATCTCCTCTGTGTTGCCATACGTATTCTTTAGTTGATCCTTGGCATGTTGATAATTAATGTCAGTGGTTTGGTAATGCCGGACCAAGTCAAGGGCTTTACCCTTGAGCTGTGAACGTAAGTACTGTAGTTTGGTGGCATCTGACAAATCATCCCTGTCATCTATCTGTGATTTAAACTGATCCCAGAAAGCAATGTACTCTGTCAAGGTTCCATCAAATGTTGGTAAATTTAATGTAGGTAATCTGGGTAACACTCTAAGGGGACTGTGCTGACGTGTGTGCCCTGTATTATTATTTGTTGACCTTGCTGTATTAGCCTTCAATATTTTCTTTAACTTTTTGCAGAGTCCCCACTCTGTTAGACATTCGGCCCTCTGATCATCGCATTTCTCCCGAGCTGTCTAGACAACATCTTCAGGTTCCTCTGTCTCATAGGCTTCTGTCTCGTAACGAAGATAGGCTGTCTCCAATGCCTTTAGCCTTCCCTCTAAAAGCTCTAAACACCTTTCTAGATCCTCGCAATCTGCATCTGGGTTTTCCCTGACAGCACGGCACTCCCTACATGCCTTGGCTAGTCGACCCTTGTGGGCGCTCATAGACCGCTTTAGCTGGCTTAGAGATGGGGTAGGTGCTCCCTGATTCTCCCCCGTCATTGTTGTGGGTTAGTTAGGAGTTTGTCACTAATTTATACGTTAATTAGCCCACCCCACAGTACAATACGGTATTAGGTGAGAATAAGTGATCCCCAAAGCTCCTCAACAAGCTTGACGGCTTTACTTTACAACTATTGACTTGACTCTATTAAATGTGCACTGCTAGCCCTCAAACCCAACTAAAATGTATATTGTTGTTATGAAAGCTTAACCTAGCAACTCCCTGTACACAATAGTAAATAGTTACAGGACTTGAGCTAGCAAATCACAAATTAAATGAATCAAATACAATAAAATTCACACAGTAAAATATGTAGTCTTTGTAAATTAAATTAAATTGGTCAGCACAAAATAAATTCAGTATTTCACTTATAAACAGTATATGAATAATGTTGTGTAATTAGCTTTGGCTTAACTAAGCCTAGACAATTATTGTCGTCAGCTGGTGAAGGTAACACCTAGCCTAACTTTATCACTGTTGAAATTAGTGTGCAACTAGCCTGAATCTAGCTTGCAAGGTAAATAATAGCTAGGTTAAATCTGACCTAGCTGTTATAACTGTTATAATTATTGCAGAGGCCTACCCTAACTGTGGCTGCCTGCAATTCACTGTAAGTAATTAAATATACAAGTTTCCTAACCTAGCTACTTGTAATCACTGTAAATAAATAACTCACAAGCTTAACTAGCCTACTTGGCCTGCCTGTAGATTACTGTAAATAATAAACTTCTGATTAGTTAGCTTAACCTAGCCTGAGTAAGTCTTTGGGCCTAGGTGTGATAATTAACCTAGCTTCGAAAATGACTGGTACATTAACTGTGGCCTAGCAAATTAAGACTAATGTGTCTGCTAAACTAGCTATTCCACATCCGGTTCGAAGGACCATATAGAAACTTGTTTGTAGACTGCCCCCTTGTAAGCTGCACTCTAGGCAAGCACTGTTGACACCGACACTCTGAGACACTTCTCAGACTTACAAGTGGCTATGGTACAAATTTCTAGCTAATTGCAGTAGGGGAATCCCACACTGCCTACAAGATACTGGAAGGGGGTTTACTTACTTGAAAAAAAAGGTGGCTATGTGTCCTGGTCTTCCTTATATATACCCCCTCCTAACACCATGTGCAGTGGAGAAACTTTGTCTGCAAAAGATGGTGTAATTAGTGTCCTGCCTGCACCTCAGAGTTCCCTGGTTCCTTGGGTATCCCTTGAGCAATATATACAGTAAGTAACACTAGCTTCCAGACTTGAACTTAAGAGACGACGCTGGTACATACCAACACAAAGTCGTCCGTCCACCAAAGACCCACAGATAACTCACTAACGTTTCCCCCAGAAAACTGGCCAGATACTGAGAGAAAGAAAGCCTAGTCTTACTGTAACAGGGTCTGGATGGAGGCAGATGTCCACGGTACTTCGGGATCTCCTCCGTGGCCCCAGGACAGATGTTGGGTCACGTGGGGACGCTGTGGTATCACAGCACGTCTTCTCCATGTGGAGTCTGCTCTGGTAAGAACGTAGGTCACGATTTGTGACCGCCACACTGCCTAGATTCGTGTGGGCTGCCAGTTGTCTCTAGCTAACATAACCTAATGCTTGCCTATTCAGGCCTATAACTACCTATATTAGGGTGCTAGAGCTACACTATTAATATCTAACGTTGCCTTAATAAACCTACTATTAGTCTCTAGCTGTACAAACTTGCCTAGGTGTTCCTAGGTGGATAAATCTATCAATTAAAATATACACAATAGTCACCTTCAAAAGCTGGAGTGTGTAGTTGTTTTGGTTGGGAGTGTGGGTTTATAAACTCCGAGGGCCGATCCACGGTATGTTTAAGGCTCCTAACGGCTCACTTACGCTGTGGAACTTTTAGTGACTAAAAAAGTTTCCACAACTCTAGACATCTGCCCACCAACAATAAGACTATAGAACAATACTGCCGCCTACTATTATTCACAGGAGATGCAGAGATGTTGCCAGGACTTGCCAAGGCGACTCTGGGAATCTATTTGGCCTGGAGTGATGGAGACGCAGAAGTGCCAAGAAGCCAGTATGAATCCGGCAGAGGGCTATTATGAGGAAAAGCGGCAGCCAGCTCTCGTGCCATCACCATGCAAGAGGTGGAAGTGTTGATGGGTGAGGTTGATGAGTGTGCCTGAGGAGTATTGTAGTGGTGAAGATAAGTGGCTTGCTGAGTCGTGAAGTTCCCAGATGCTGTGCTTTCAACGAGAGGGACCCGCATGAGCGTTCCTAAATGCCAACAAAGTCCACACAATGAGACATGGCCCAATTTAGGAAGTGCTAGGGTCGGCCAGAAGCCCTGGGTAACCCCTCTTCTAGTAGAAGCAGTAGCAGATCTGGAGGTGAGAGGACAAGAATACTGCAATATAGCACAATGGCCCTATGTCCTCCTCCGTCGACCCCTTCACATTTCTGCCGCCCTTGCCTAAGGATTTGCAGAGAGCTTTTCCCTGGGTCAATAGCCTGCCCACCAAGTCAAGTCAAGCCAGTGAAGCTTGGGAAATGATGATTAGAGTGGTCACCTGTTTTACGTATAGTATCTCTACTGTTAGGGGATGATCTATTGTATGTCAGCTGTTGAGACATATATGTGTTGTATATTATGTGAGCTAGCTCTTTGCTGGGAGGGATCACCATAGAGATATGATGTATTTCCTTTTCAGGTGGAGAACTGTAAACACCAATCGGCTCACCGTCAGAAGAGGCTTCGTTTATGTGAGGGATGGGAGGTTTTTAGCTCCTAGAAATGGGATAATGATGAGTCCTGGTTGCGATTCCTGCCTTGTCGTGAATGGTCGTGGAAGGGTGCAAGAAAAATGTAACCTTGTGGTCGTGTATTGGTTTAATTGCAAGTACTTGAAGGAATAAGACCCGCTGGAGCTATTTTCTATGCCAAGAAAACCTTACGAGGTTTGGCTCAATGGTTAATTAGAGAGGGTGACTACAGGAGCTAGTTTATTTCTAGTAAAGTACAGAAAGGTACTGGAGCCAGATACTAAGGGGAAAAGGTGATAAGGAGGTTTCGCACCAGACAGTCATTGTTATTCGTTTCTTCTGCTAGAATTATGCTGATCTGTGTAATTTTATATTGTATTGTAGAAGAATTAAGGGGTTAGGATTAAAATAGTCTAATAACTTAGGACAAATTGTCCTAGTTCTCAGATATTTTAAACCGGGGAGAAAGGGGGATGTGATGTAGTCAGTGTGCTTGTGAGGTCCAGCTAATTACCCACACCTTACCTTAGCAAATAGCTGTCAGCCACGCCTCCATGCTTAAGCCTCAGGTCTTTTGTTCTTGCCTGGTGTCATGTCGTAACATGTGTTCTACACATTATGAGAAAGGGAAACGCATGCTTTGACTAGAAGAGACAGACGTGGGTGACAGGTCCGGTGAGTGGAGCTCTGGACAGCGTGTGTGCAGTGGGCCACGCATTGCGAATCTCGGGTCAGCTGGTTGGTGAATTAAGAGTGAGTATAAGTCCGTGTTACTGATAACATCTACCCTTCCCACTGGTAATAAGTCTCATAGGTCAATGGTTATTGTATGTAATTCTCCATCAGGATATATTGTATTCTCGCTATTCATGTTATTAAGTAAACGATAGCCATAGTTCCCATTTTTATTTGTTCCTTATGCTATTCCCTATTCTGTTAAGCACAGGGATAATACAGGAGACGGGCTCACTTGCTGGGATACCTCAGGAAGAGTGGGTACAGGTCTCACACACTCACAGAAACGAAACTCACCAGGATGATAACAGATGCAACCTTTCCACCTGGATATCAAATTCTCAGGAAAGATAGAGGGAGCAGAGGGGAAGGAGGAGTTGCATTGCTCATTAAGAACCAGTAGGGATTTGAGGAAGTGGAAGGAATGGATGGAATGGGCAAAAGCGACTACATAGTAGGAACAATCCAGTCTGAGGGCCATAAGGTAGTAATTGCTGTAATGTACAACCCACCACAGAACTGCAGGAGGCCAAGAGAAGAATACGATGAGAGCAACAGAGGAATGGTAGACACACTAGCCGAAGTGGCCAGAAGAGCTCACATGGGGAGAGCAAAGTTACTAGTTATGGGTGATTTCAATCACAAGAAGATTGATTGGGAAAACCTGGAGCCTTGAGTAGTTCAGACATCGAGGATATCACGTATGAAAGGCCCCTTGGAGCTAGTGATCATGTGGTTCTGTGTTTTGATTATATAGTTGAGCTACAAGTGGAGAGGGGAGCAGGAATAGGACGGGAAAAACGAAACTACAAAAGGGAGGACTACACAGGTATGAGGAACTTTCTACAAGACGTTCAGTGGGAGAGAGAATTGGCAGGAAAACCAGTAAAAGAAATGATGGACTATGTGACAACAAAATGCAAAGAGGCAGAGGAGAGGTTTGTTCCCAAGGGAAACAGAAGTAATGGGAAGACCAGAACGAGTCCTTGGTTCACCCAAAGGTGTAGGAAGGCAAAAACTAGGTGCACTAGAGAATGGAAAAAGTACAGAAGACAAAGGACCCAGGAAAATAAAGAGATTAGCCAAAGAGCCAGAAACGAATATGCACAGGTAAGAAGGGAGGCTCAGCGACAATATAAAAATGACATAACATCAAAAGTGAAGTCTGACCCGAAGCTGCTGTATAGCCACATCAGGAGGAAAACAATAGTCAAGGACCAGGTAATCAGGCTAAGGAAGGAAGGTGGGGAGTTCAGAAGAAGAGACAAAGAGGTATGTGAGGAGCCCAACATTAGATTTAAAGAAGTATTTACAGAGGAGACAGGAAGGATTCCAGGAATTCAGAATAGGGAGGTACACCAACAAGTGCTGGATGAAATACACACAACCGAGGAGGAGGTGAAGAAGCTGATATGTGCCCTCGATACCTCAAATGCGGTAGGACCAGACATCTCTCTGTGGGTCCTTAGAGAGGGAACAGAGATGTTGTGTGTATAACGATGTGTTTTTGGCGTTTCTTGGAGGCGTGGTTGAAATGATAAGGCTTCGGAGGCTTCTTACTTTATTTGTAATAAAGGTGCGAGTAACAGGCTGCGTGTCTGTGGCCATGGCCAAGGGCCATGTGCCATGCGAGAGGGAGAGGAGTAGGCCTGTTGACTGACTGAAGTTTGGGCGCCAAGTGAGTGTGGGCCAGGGCGGGTCTGGTAGACATGGGTACGCCTACAAGGCTTGCCCTCTGGCGGAATACTATGGAAACTAGCATGGCACGAAATATGAACTCAGCTGGCAGACAGCATGGCTGTCTATGCAGACAGTCAGGCTGTCTACATCGCTCGGTCACGCTACCCATGGTCTCCCGACCATGAATCATTAAAAACTCGGGTCTCTCTCCGCAAGAACAGGTCACAGAACACGTAAGAAAAATACATATATACATAAACATATGGACATAGAAAAAAAAACTTCCTCCAGAGAGGGAAGAAAAAAACGGTGTGCTTCGTGGTCTAAGGCAGTGAGCGTCGATGCAGCACTGCACGCCTTCCTGCGTATGGATACATACTGCAACACGGGAGACATGAGCTGTGACGTAACAGGTTACGGTCTCCTCTGGGAGGTGAAGCAGACATCGTAGTAGTCGCTGCAGGGTTCACTCAACCTGGGGCACAACTGCTGGTGCCCTCGAGTGAGGCGTCGTCAGTAGTCGCAACAGGACAGGACTGTCAAGCGACTCAGGAGGACATTCCTCGACTGGTACTGTCGCTGGAGGTGTCGCTGCTGGCGAGTGTGGAGTGAGTCGTGACAGGGACGACTCGGCGAAACATCTGGAGGTCGTAACAGCATACACCATACTGCAGTGAGTGGGCTAGCAGTCAAAGTGACATCATCTTTGTGCAGGCTGCTCACTGAAGCTGTGACACGAGGCTGACAGTCGCCTGCCAACAGGCTTATCTGCGGCTTGGCGAGTGACATCTCTCGACAGTAGAAGTTACAGCAGAGGGCAGTGTAAGCGTCCCCAGACTGGTCATCTGCAATAACTGGACTGACGGTCTAGAAGGTGAAGTGGAACGGTCTCGATGGGAGAATCGTCGCAGGTACGATTCAGCAAAGGCATCTACGAGCGGCGAACAATAAGAGCTTTCTGCACAGGACGCTTGAACGCTCGTAACTGACGCCTGGACTGACAAATGTCAGCTGTCAAGCGCGCGGGGCGCGGGTCACACACTGGGTGACAAAGTAACACACAGGTGCTACATAGGACACACGAGAAACTGCACACATACTACACATGTGGTACAACATGGCTTACTAGCAAATGACGCTTTTCTGTGTAAAAATCGTCACTAAGCAATACACAAACATGTGAGAACACTGACTGAGAGGAATAATGAACACTCGACTTATATCTTCTCTCAAACTTATCGACAAATAATGAAAATAAAATGCACACGGTGAAACTACAGCACTCGGGACATCATATGGGTGATGTCGGGCGTGACATCGCGAGTGACGTCAGCAGACATCGCGAGGAACGTCAGGCAACATCGTGGGTGACGTCGTGAGGTGACGTTCTGGAGTGGCATGATGATGGATGTCATGGGGTGACATCGCGAAGTGACATCAGTGGAGTGACGTCGTGGAGTCGGCAGCATCGTGACGTCATGGGTTGATGTAGGCACAGACCCACACGTGGTCACACGTGGCTTCGAGTGGCCTCGACACTCGGATACACAGTTCTGGCAAGAATTCACGAGGAAATTCACAAAAAACAGCATAGAGGGAGTAGGCAGTGAGTGGTGTATGGTGTGTGGCGGCGTACACTAGGGCGAGCGTGTATGGTCTGGGTGAGAGGCGAGGAACCCGGCCATTCCCACCTACCCACAAACTCGGAGAGAAACACTCACACTAGACGCTGAAATCACCACTAACTCACCTCTGAAGTGCTAAAATAGTTGTGCTGAGCTGAACAACAACAGCAGAACATGCTGGCAAGGCTGAGAACGTGACTGAGAAACAGCATGGGACGCTGTGGCGTGAAGTCAGTAATGCCATTTCTCGGAGAATTAGACAAATTTCGGCCTGAATCCTGCTTGTACCTGTGTCTGGATGCTGAGATTTGCAGACAGGACATCAGGATAACTCGTTGAGAGACGGATGCTTCTTGTAGAGACTGATGAAGTGGTAGATACTTCAGTCCTCTTCCTCCTCGCGGCCACATCAGCTGCGAGGCACCGCTGGCACCATTTATAACGATGTGTTTTTGGCGTTTCTTGGAGGCGTGGTTGAAATGATAAGGCTTCGGAGGCTTCTTACTTTATTTGTAATAAAGGTGCGGGTACACAGGCTGCGTGTCTGTGGCCATGGCCAAGGGCCATGTGCCATGCGAGAGGGAGAGGAGTAGGCCTGTTGACTGACTGAAGTTTGGGCGCCAAGTGAGTGTGGGCCAGGGCGGGTCTGGTAGACGTGGGTACGCCTACCAGGCTTGCCCTCTGGCGGAATACTATGGAAACTAGCATGGCACGAAATATGAACTCAGCTGGCAGACAGCATAGCTGTCTATGCAGACAGTCAGGCTGTCTACATGTGTTCCACTAACAAAAATCTTCAACACATCCATTGAAACTGGGCAACTACCTGAGGGTGGAAGATGGCAAATGTAGTCCCAATTTTTAAGAAAGGAGACAAACACGAGACATTAAATTACATACCTGTGTCACTGACGTGTATAGTATGCAAAGTCATGGAGATCATCAGGAGGAGAGTGGTGGAGCACCTAGAAAGACACAAGCTTATAAACGACAACCAGCACGGTTTCAGGGAAGGAAAATCCTGTGTCACAAACCTACTGGAGTTTTATGACAAGGTAATGGAAGTAAGACACGAGAGAGAGGGTGGATAGACTGCATTTTCTTGGGCTGCAAGAAGGCGTTAAACACAGTTCCTCACAAGAAGTTAATGCAAAGCTAGAGGATCAGGCACATGTAACAGGAAAGGCACTGCAATGGATCAGAGAATATCTGATAGGGACGAAACAACGAGTCATGGTACGTGACGAGGTGTCAGGTGACAACTGTGACGAGTGGGGTTCCACAGGGTCACTCCTAGACCTGTGCTGTTTTTGGTACATGTGAATGACAGAAAGGAAGGGATAGACTCAGAAGTGTCCCTGTTTGCAGATGATGTGAAGTTAATGAGAAGATTAAATCAGTCGAGGATCAGGCAGAGTAAAAGAGACCTGGACAGGCTACAAGCCTGGTCCAGTAACTGGCTCCTTGAATTTAACCCTGGCAAATGTAAAGTCATGAAGATCGGGGAAGGACAAAGAAGACCGCAGACAGTGTATAGTCTAGGTGGCCAAAGACTGCAAACCTCACTCAAGGAAAAACATCTTGGGGTGAGTATAATACTGAGCACATCTCCTGAGGCACACATCAATCAGATAACTGCTGCAGCATACAGGTGGCAGGCAAACCTAAGAATAGCATTCTAATACCTCACTAAGGAATCGTTCAAGACTCTACACCATATATAAATAGGCCCATACTGGAGTATGCAGCACCAGTTTGGAACCCACACCTAACCAAGCACATAAAGAAACTAGAAAAAGTAAAAAGGTTTGCAAGAAGACTAGTCCCGGAGGTAAGGGGTATGTTCTACGAGGAGAGGTTAAGGGAAATCGACCTGACGACTCTGGAGGACAGGAGAGATAGGGAGGACATGATAACGTCATATAAAATACTGAGAGGAATTGACAAGGTGGACAGAGACAGAATGTTCCAGAGATGGGACACAGCAAAAAGGGGGTCACAGTTGGAAATTGAAGACTCAGATGAATCACGGGGATGTTAGGAAGTATTTCTTCAGTCACAGAGTGGTCGGGAAGTGAAATAGCTTGGGAAGTGATGTAGTGGAGGCAGGATCCATTCATAGCTTCAAGAAGAGGTATGATAAGGCTCATGGCGAAGGGAGGACCCAGTAGCGGCCAGTGAAGAGGGGGGGCCAGGAGCTATGACTCGATCCCTGCAACCACAACTAGGTGAGTACACCCACACACACACACACACAAAACCTCACACACACACACACATACACACGCACACACACTCACACACACACAAGTGTTGGATGAAATACACACACCAGGGGAGGTGAAGAATCCTATGTGAACTTAACACCTCGAAGGAGGTGGTACCAGACAACATCTCTCCGTGGTCATTAGAGAGGAGCAGAGACACTGTGTGTGCCATAAAAAAAATTTTCAACATACCCACTGAAACTGGGCAACTACCTGAGGTATGGAAGATGGCAAATGTAGTCCCTATTTTTAAGAAAGGGAGACAGAAACGAGGCACTAAACTATAGACCAGTGTCAGTGACGTGTATGGTATGCAGAGTCATGGAGAAGATTATCAGGATGAAAGTGGTGGATCACCTTGAAAGGAACAAGCTTATGAACGACAACCAGCACGGTTTCAGGAAACAAAATCCTGTGTCACAAACCTCGAGATTTATGACAAGGTAACAGAAGACACGAGAGAGGGGGTGTAGATTGCATTTTCTTGGACTGGAAGAAGGCCTTCGACACAGTTCCTCACCAGAGGTTAGTGCAAAAGTTAGAGGATCAAGCATGCATAACAGGAAAGGCATTGCAGAATATCTGACAGGAGGCAACAACGAGTCATGGTTCATGACAGGTATCAGAAATGAGCGCCTGTGATGAGCGGGGTTCCACAGGCGTCAGTCTTAGGACCAGTGCTATTTTTGGTATATGAATGACATGACGGAAGGGATAGACTGAAAAGTGTCCCTGTCTGCAGATGATGTGAAGTTAATGAGGAGAATCAAATCTGATGAGGATCAGGCAAAATGGACAGGCTGCAAGCCGCATCCAGCAATTGGCTCCTCGAATTTAACTAAAGGAAAAAGGGAACTTGGGGTGAGTATAATATCAAGCACATCAACCAGATAACTGATGCAGCATATGGGCGCCAGGCAAATCTAAGAATAGCGTTCCGATACCTCAGTAAGGAATCGTTCAAGACTCTGTACACCGTGTAGGTCAGGCCCATGTTGAAGTATGCAGCACCAGTTTGAACGCACACCGGGTTTAAGCACGTCAAGAAATTATAGAAAGTGCAAAGGTTTGCAACAAGACTAGTCCTAGAGCTAAGGGGAATGTCCTACGAAAGAAAAGTTAAGGAAATTGGCCTGACGACAGTGGAGGACATGATAACGACATATAAAATACTGCGAGGAATTGACAAGGTGGACAAAGACAGGATGCTCCAGAGATGGGACACATAAAAAAGGGGGGTCACAATTGGAAGTTGATGACTCAGAAGAGTCAAAGGGATGTTAGGAAGTATTTCTTCAGTCATAGAGTTGTCAGGAAGTGTAATAGTCTGGCAAGTGACGTAATGGAGGCAGGAACCATACATAGTTTTAAGACGAGGTATGATGAAGCTCATGGAGCTCGGAGAGAGAGTACCTAATAGCGATCAGTAAAGAGGGGGGCCAGAACTATGTCTGGACCCCTGCAACCCCAAATCAACCCCCCCGCGGCTCGGTCCACGACTAGGCCTCTCGGTGGATCAGGGCCTGATCAATCAGGCTGTTACTGCTGGCCACACGTAGTCCAACGTACGTCCCACAGCCCGGCTGATACGGCACGGACTTAAAGTATCTGTCCAGCCCCCTTTTGAAGGCAGCCATGAGCTTATTGGTAATTCCCCTTATGCTTGGTGGGAGGCTGTTGAACAGTCTTGGGCACCCACATTTACGGTGTTTTCTTAGTGTACCAATGGCGCCCCTACTTTTCACTGGGGTATTTTGCACTGCCTACCCAGTCTTTTATTTACGTAGGGAGTGATTTCTGTGCATAGATTCGGAACCATTCCTTCTAGAATTTTCCAAGTGTAGATTATGATATACAGTGGACCCCGGTTTATGTGATTAATTCTTTTCCAGAATGCTGTTCAAGTACCGTTACCAAACGAATTTTTTCCCCCATAAGGAATAATGTAAATTAGATTAGTCGTTTTAGACCCCAAAAATGCACTTACAAAAATACACTTACATAATTGTTCGAGTTTGGAGCTGACGTAAACCGGGGTCCACTGTATCTTTTTCACCTGCTTTTCCAGCGAGTACAAGTCAAGTGTTTCCAAGTGTTCCTAGTTGAGCTGTTTGATGAAACTTTTTGTGCAGTAAAAGTTCTCTGTACACTCTCGAGATCGGCAATTTCACCTGATATGAATACAGCAGTATTCCAGATAAAGAGAACAAGTGATTTGAAAGGATCAGCATGGCTTGGCATCTCTTGTTTTGAACGTTCTCAATATCCACCCTATCAATTTCTTTGGGTTGTGATCGTGGCACTGTTGTGATCCTTGAAAGTGAGATCCTCAGACATTGCCACTCCCAGGTCCCTCAAATTATTTTTCGCTCTATTGTATGAACAGAGTTTGTGTATACTCAGTTCTACTTATTATCTCCCAGTTTTCCATGGAGTAATTGGAATTTGTCTTCATTGTACATCATATTGTTTTCTTTTGCCCATTGAAAAACTTGGTTTATATCTTCTTGGAGGTTAACCGTGTCATCTATAGATAACAGTCTCACGCAGAATCTAGTATCGTCTGTGAAGGATGACACTGTACTGTGGATTACAGCTCTGTCTGTCTGATATAAGGATGAGGAATAGGATGAGGGCGAGTACTGTGCCTTGTGGAACAGAGCTTTCACTATGGCAGCTTCCGCTTTAACCCCTTTACCCACTCTTTATGTTCGAAAGTTGAAGATACATCTCTCCACTTTGCCAGTTATTCCTTTAGCATGTATTTTGTGCGCTATTATGCCATGATCACACTTGTCAAAGACTTTTGCAAAGTCTGTGATATTACATCTGCATTCTGTTTTTCTTCCAGTGCATCCAAGACCATATCATAGTGATCCAGTAGTTGCGAGGCAGGAGCGACCTGCTCCCGAGACCATGTTGCAATGGTTTATGCAGTTTGGGAATCTTGTGCTTTGCATCTGCGCTTCTTAAACTTTTCAAAGAATTTTATGATGTGGGACGTTAGAGTTATTGGTCTATAGTTCTTAGCTAATGCTTTGCTGCCACCTTTATGGAGTGGGGAAATATCCGTTTTTTATAGTGACTGGAATTTCACCCATGTCTAAGCTCCTTCTCCATAGTATACTTAGGAACACAGATTCCACGAGCCTGGACCTGGGGCTGAGTGCATGGGCATGTTGTCAATGGCTTTCTCAAAGTCTATTGGAGTTAGGGTAATGTCGGAAATCTGGCAACATTGATGGAGTTTTAAGGCTCAGTCATGAAAAATCATTTGATTGTCGATCTTTACAGTGATTAGTGGTTTGCCAAACAAAGTCGCATTGGGATTTCAGTATCTCACTCATTTCTTTGTTGTCATCTGTGTAAGTCCCATCTTGTCTGAGCAAGGGCATGATACTAGATGTGGAATTTGCATTGATTTTGGCATATGAAAAGAAATATTTCGAATTTATTTCAATTTCACTAATCGCTTTTAGCTCCTCCTGTCTCTCCTGGGTCCTGTATGAGTCCTTTAACTTAAGTTTGATACTTTCCACTTCCCTGGTCAGCGCTTCCTTCCGTGTATCAGATAGTCCGACATTCTTGAGGAACCTGCCAGGAAGTTGATCCTTTCAAGGCACTGGTTTGGATCCATGTTATTTAAGATATCTTCCCAACATATTTTATTAATGACATGGTTCATCTGGTCCCATTTTTCTGATCAGGACTCCTGTGCATGTAAGTTTGAACATTGATTAGTTTGTGATCGGAATTAGTTGTTTTCGATATTATGTTTCTTGCCAGGTCCTCGTTATTTGTGAAGATAAGGTCAAGTGTGTTTTCCAGTCTTGTTGGCTCCACTATCTGCTGACTTAGGGTGTGTTTATAGCAGAGATTTAGTAGCTCATGTGTGTGTGACATTTCATCTGCATTCTCTCCAGGGATTGTTTCTGTTATAACATTATTTGCTACAATCTTCCATTTTGTATGCCTTAGGATGAAATCACCAAGCAGTAAGATGTTTGGGGATGGAGCTGGAAGGCTTTCCAGACAGTAATCAATTTTCAGTAGCTGTTCCATGAACTGTTGGGAAGTTGCATCTGGTGGCTTATTTACAACCACGATGACTACATCATTTGTGGTGTTCAGCATCTTCGTGCAGATGAGCGACTCTTTGACACAGGCAAACCCCTCCCTCCCTGTTGCCTGTTCATTTTGTCGCATCAAAAGGCTGTATCCATTTCTCAATATTTCGTTGTCAAAGTGATCTTTTGTGCGTACAAATAGGTGCGTATCAGTTGAGGATCAGGCAGGACTACAAAGAGCCCCTAGACAGGCTACAAGCCTGGTCCAGTAAATGGCTCCTTAAATTTTAAACCCCCTGCCAAATGTAAAGCCATGAAGATCGGGAAGGGCAAAGAAGACCGCAGACAGAGTATAATCTAGGTGGCCAAAGACTGCAAACCTCACTCAAGGAAAAAGATTTTGGGGTGAGTATAATACCGAGACATCTCATGAGGCACCATCAATCAGATAACTGCTGCAGCATACAGGCGGCTGGCAAACCTAAGAATAGCGTTCCAATACCTCACTAAGGAATCGTTCAAGACTCTGTACACCATATACGTCAGGCTCATACTGGAGTATGCAGCACCAGTTTGGAACCCACACCTGGTCAAGTACGTCGGGAAATTAGAGAAAGTGCAAAAGGTTTGCAACAAGACTAGTCCAGAGCTAAGGGGATTGTCCTACGAAGAAAAGTTAAGGGGAAAACAGCCTAGACACTAGAGGACAGGAGGGTTAGGGAGACATGATAACGACATAAAAATACTGCGAGGAATAGATAAGGTGGAAAGAGACAAGATGTTCCAGAGATGGGACACAGAAACAAGGGTCCAGTTGGAAGTTGAAGACTCCTATGGGGTCAAAGGGATGTTAGGATATTTCTTCAGTCATAGAGTTGTCAGGAAGTGGAATAGCCTAGAAAGCGACGTAGTGGAGGCAGGGAAACCCTACATAGTTTTAAGACGAGGTTTGATAAAGCTCATGGAGCAGGGAGAGAGAGAGGACCTAGTAGCAATCAGTGAAGAGGCGGGGGCCCGGAGCCATGACTCAACCCCTGCAACCTCAAATAGGTGAGTACAAATAGGTGTACACACTTTCCCTTTTTTTTCTTTCTATCTTTTTTTTTTATTTCAACTTTCTTTCTCTCTCTTTTTTTTAAAATCTTCCTTTCTTTCTCTTTTTCTACTTCTTGTTCTTGTTCTTCTTTTTTTTCTTCTTTTTCCTTTTCTCCTTCTCTTCTTCCTCCTTTCCTCCTTCTCCTTCTTTTATGTCTCTTCTCTTTTTCTTTCTCTCTTCTCTAGTAAGCTTTGTTTCTTCTTAATAGTTGCGCTCTAATTTGCTCTCAGAACAGTGAGTGCAGGGGGGGTGCCACCCTTGCACTCAGGCTCTGACCCTACATAGTGCCGGCACCACTCAGCGGGTCATCACCTGACGTAAGGTGGAATGGAGTTAATCCAGTTTGATCCGAGGAGGAAGAGCTCTTATTCCATGGATCAAGAGTGCTTTCCAGCATCAAGGTGTGGGGTCATGTACACGGGCAGTGTTCATAGTCTTTCACTCTCTGAGAAACACTCTTGTAGAGTACTCTTGTTCTTTTGCAGAAATACCCTAGTACCACTGTAGAAACTCTCAAGTTGTGTTGCAGAAACACTTTATGTTGCAGAAGCACTTTCTCCCTACTGTCGAAATACTCTGACTCTATTGAGTCAGAGGTTGGGGGATGAGTTTTGGGAGGGTTGTAAAAAAGGAAATTGGGAAAGTGAATATAGGAAAGAGTAAGGTGATGAGGATAACAAAAGATTAGGTGATGAAAGATTGGATATCAGATTGGAGGAGAGAGTATGGAGGATGTGAATGTATTCAGATATTTAGGAGTGTACGTGTCAGCAGATGGGTCTATGAAGGATGAGGTGAATCATAGAATTGATGAGGGGAAAAGGGTGAATAGTGCACTTAGGAGTCAGTGGAGACAAATAACTTTGTCCGTGGAAGCAAAGAGGGAATGTTTGAGAGTATAGTTATACCAACACTCTTATATGGGTGTGAAGCATGGGTGGTGAATGTTGCAACAAGGAGAAGGCTGGAGGCAGTGGAGATGTCACGTCTGAGATAAAGTGTTGGTGTGAATATAATGCAGCGAATTGTAGTGTGGAAATTGGGAGGAGGTGCGGATTCCAAGACTATTATCCAGAGGGCTGGGGGAGGGTTGTTGAGGTGGTTTGGACATGTAGAGAGGTTGGAACAAAGTAGAATGACTTCAGAGTGTATAAATCTGTAGTGGAGGAAAGGCGGGGTAGGGGTCGGCCTGGGAAAAGGTTGGAGGGAGGGGGTAAAGGAGGTTTTGTGTGCGAGGGCTTGGACTTCCAAAACATGCGTGAGCGTATTTGATTGGAGGTGAATGGAGACAAAGGGTTTTAATAATACTTGACGTGCTGTTGGGTGGAAGCAAAGTATCATTTATGAAGGGATTCAGGAAACCGGCAGGCCGGACTTGAGTCCTGGAGATGGGAAGTACAGTGTCTGCACTCTGAAGGAGGGTGTTAATGTTGCAGTTTTATAACTGTAGTGTAAACACGCTTCTGGCAAGACAGTGATGGAGTGAATGATGATGAAAGTTTTTCTTTTTCGGGCCAAACCCTGCCTTGGTGGGAAACGGCTGATGTGTTAATAATAAAAATTAATAAAAAAAATAATTATAGAACAACTCTAAGTCTATTACTGACACACTGACTCTATTGTTGAAACTCTCAAGCTCTGCTGTAGAAGCACTCTAGCTCTACTCTGAAACACTCTAGCTTTACTGTAGAAGCACATTAACTCCATCGTAGAAAGCTTTAAATCTATTGGAAAAGCACTTGAACTCTATTGTAGAAATATTCTTCTTGTGGAAACGCAAACTGTGTTGTAGAAACACTTTAACCTTTGTAGAAACCCCGTTGTAGAGAAGCACTAACTCTATCGTAGGAACACTATATTGTATGAAGATTCTAGCTCTGTTGTAGAAACACGTATTGTTGTGGAAACACCTCACCTCTTTTGCATAATCACAAACAATATTGTTGACGCTCTTCAACCCTGAAGAAACACAAGCTATTGCAGAAACACTATAACTTCACGGTAGAAACACTAACTCTATTGTGAATCACTCTAACTCTATTGTAGAATCACTCTAACTCTATTGTAGGAACACTAATTCTATTCCTAATGGTTATGATATATATTTTAGCCTATCGTTCACATCCACTAATCCTGTGCGTGTTGTAGCCATGGAAAAGGGACTGCCCTGGGTGTCTCCAGCCATTGTTGCTGAACTCATAGTGCAATGAAAATGCAACACTTGTGCAACATTTGGGAATCTTTATCGTAGAAACGTTTCGCCAGCCAGTACCTTCTTCAGTCCGGTTCATAGAAGAACGGGGGAAGATGGGGAGTTTAAGTAAGGGGGCATTTGGCATTATTATTTTTTCTTGTTCGATTTCTTTCATTTTGATGTACGTTAAGAAATGTTCACTCTCCTTATTGTTTTAAGTTTCAATAAGATAGCCCAAAAACAACTAAAAAAAGAAATACTGAAAATGACATTTGGCAAGAACGCGGCCTTAATGGCACTACGACAGGTTAATTGGGGACTTGCTACTAAAAAACAATGCTAATGTGATATTTTCTATATTAGCTTTCCTGTAAATATCTTATCTTTATTCTACAAAATAAGTTGCTAAGTTTGACATATTGCAAAATAACTTATCCTTTACTCTCACACAAATCCCCCGGATTTCGTATTGCTCCCAACTCGAACAATTATGTAAGTGTATTTTTGTAAGTGCTTTTGTAAGTGTATTTTTGGGGGTCTGAAACGTACTAATCTAATTTACATTCATCCTTATGGGAACTCGAACAGCATTCGGAAAGAATTATTGACGAAACGGGGTCCACTATTTCCAATTTTTGATAGACAAATTGTAGAATGATCATTGTTTTATGATTCCTTTTGAAAATCATTTCATTTAATTCAATAATAAATGATGGGCTTCATGAAATAAGTCAATAACTTCCGAGATATTCAACGAAAATGCGGGGATGCCTCATGACACATCAAAAAAAAAAAAAAAAACGCTTGTTTTATGGCGCATTACGGTGGTCTGGGGCTAGAGCTCTCGTTTCACACACGGAGGGCCCGGGTTCGATTCCCGGCGGGTGGAAACATTTCGACGTGTTTCCTTACATCTGTTGTCATGTTCACCTAACAGCAAATAGGTACCTGGGTTGTTAGTCGACTGGTGTGGGTCGCATCCTGGTGGACAAGATTAAGGACCACAATGGAAATGAGACAGACAGTCCTCGATGGCGCACTGACTTTCTTGGGTTATCCTGGGTGGCTAACCTCCCGGGGGTTTAAAATCCGAAGAAATCTTATCTTATCTTATCTTAGCCCTGTAGTGCACTCCATTTTCTCTAATATATGTCCCCAGGAGGGGGTAAGAGGATATGGGATTATCCCCTTTCCTCTTAGCGGTACCTTGATCCCTCCGCCGACGTGACCTACCCTTGGTATTATGCCAAATATTATTCATTCTGGAGTATTTACCATGTTTCTATGTTATTTATATTGTTTCTTATGTCATATTAGATCAATTGTGATAGGTAAATAAGCCATAGTGTTGATATTAGCGTCATAATGAATCATATTACCCTGCCTCATGAGACTCGGGAATTTCTGCTGAGGTAAGAAAATGTTCCCAGACGGTTTCTGATTGGCTCTCAGACTCTGCATTAGCTCCACCCACTCTATTACGATGGTAATCGTCAAGTATTATATTACAAAGAATAATACAAGAAATAGCAAAAAAAAAAAAAAAAACCCCGGGAAAAAAACTAAAAATTTACTGCATGTGAGCAGGTATGGTACAAGAGCGGTGTCACCATACATGTTATAAATGACAATAATTCATTGTAGGAACATCGTAGAAAAATTTACTCTTATACCAGTGTGTTGCCAAAGAGTTAATCTATTTTTCTATACGATTAGCTCAATTTCCAAACTTTTTCTATTTTTTTCAGCCCCACTCACCTTAGCCTCATTTATGCCACATTTGGGAATCTTCATCGTAAACATATCGCCTGCCAGTAGCTTCTTCAGTCCAGTACATAGAAGAACGGTGGAAGATGAGAAGTTTAAGGTTATCAGTCCCTCAACTTGGAGTCGATGTGTTCAGGTCATCATTCTTGAGAAAAGTTCTTGTCGGATTTCGTAACTATTTACATGATAGTGGAATTCTTGACCATATTATCATCACCTTGCCGCAGCTTTCTAGCTCAGAGTCATAGATTTCATTACGCTGTGAATAAAAAAAAAAAGTAACTCTTGTTCAAACCCTTTGCAAAAAAATATATAAAAGGCCCACATTGATCATGGTGACCAGCTTTAAATGAGGGTAATATACAGATGGGGAGAGCTACATATACAGTAGACGAATATAGCCACATATAGATAGAGTAGCCACATATAACTCAAGTAGCTACACATATTTCGGATGAATCCCATTTAGGTGAATAACAAGCCAAAAAATCTCCAAATATTGTACAGCTTATGGCGGAAGTTAAGCCGGCTCACTACCTTCAGCGGGTCGAAGCCTCTCTCTCTCTCCAGGTTTCTGCAGTATGATCCTCTTCCTTTTCAAGTCGCCAATTCTGCTGGTCTCTTTGTTTTATTATTTAAAGATTTCACTTCAGTTAACCAGCAACGTCTACGTCATATCTTTAATTAACTGATTTTATATCTTTAGGCGTCTTATCTGTTCTCAGTAGTGAACTGACCCTCTTCCTGAGATATGTTTAAATTATATTCTCAGCGCTAGTGCAACTAAAATGATAAGGGTGTGTTTCGTGTCTTCCCTGGGTTTTGATAAGCTCGACCTTCAAGTGAAGGCAGAGCTGAAAAAAGCTAGGGAAAGGGGGAAAGAGATTCTTAGAGAAGAATACAACAAGATATCATTTAAAAGACACGTGAGCAAACACTTTTTTTATATTTTTATTAAAAACATAAATACAACACATAGGCATATAAAATTTTGAGGCCCAAGAGCCTTACAACAAAAGTGTCCCCTACTCATATGACACAAATTTATATCAAGCTAAACATTGCAACAATACAAACACTTTGACTGTAATTCACCTTATACAATTAAGTCAACACAACCCATACAATATATTTTTTTATAACCAACATACTCAATACATATATCATATACCATGTAAGGCAAATTCTTTAATATACAAAAATAGGAACCAAGAACGTACCACAGAAATGCACTTAAGTAATGGACACATCTTCGAGAAAGTCACAACATACAGAGACACTGTGAACAACTTGCCTACTAAAAGACCCCCCCATTATACCTGAAACAACAAATTATATTAAATATAAATCATACACACATATCTAGACGTTTTCCCTGACCGACCATCTTAATGCGATACGCATAGTCCCAACATTTCAATGAACCAAGTACAAATAAGTAACAAAGTAAACCCTAATGAACATGAAAAAATTGAACCAAAGGCCCCCCTTCCTTTACACAAACCAATTAAGTAATATAAAGCACATACTCATCACTAAACATAAATGACAACCATATGTACAGCACACAATCATATGGAAAAAAGAAAACTAGAAACTGGGCCCAAAAGAGCCTTATAACAAATACATGTGTGTATTACACAAGGTTACATCATACCGTAAAATATTGCCAGGTTACAGACTATATAAAGTCATGTCATCTCAATATAAATTTCCCAGATAAAAGGTTATCCTGAGACAATTAGGTCACCACAACCCTAAGAATCATAACAATATATACAACACAATATATAAACCGCCATGATGGTCATTAACTTTAACATGCAATTTAGTTACCAACCCCAACATTCCACATACCAATAATACTAAAGGGACGGGGGGAGACGAGGGCATAGTCACTGGTAGGATTCAGTGGAAGTAGGTCACTCAAAAAGATGGGTTAGGTTGTAGTTGTTGTCGTAGCCGTGAAGAAAGGGTTTTGTCTACTATAAAGATACCCAGATGTTGCACATGTGTCTTAATTTCATATTGTCGGTATTGTATACCATTCTTGTACAACTTGTCAGACACAGCAACATCATGAAGTCTTGATTCTGAGGACCTGCACATAACCTCCTTCACGGCTACGACAACAACTACTACAACTAACCCATCTCTTTGGGTATGACCTACTTACACTGGGGAATCCCTCCTACCAGTGACTCTGCCCTCGTCTCGTCCCCTTTTAGCTGTCGCCTATTTAAAGGGCCCAAGCTTCCCACATAATACTCGTCCTTTTGTGAACATTGAACCTGATTCACACTACATACCCCGTCCCATATATCCTATAACCAAGTACAATAATATGTAACAATGTACATTTCTAATTATGTTTATATTGGTTTATGACTCACATGCACAAAGATTAGAAGAAGATCCCAATGCACAAGGCTATTCCAACCTGGATATTACATATTCCAACCTGGATATTACATATTCCAACCTGGTATTACATATTCCAACCTGGATATTACATATTCCAACCTGGATATTACATATTCCAACCTGGATATTACATACTCCAACCAGGATATTACATATTCCAACAGGATATTACATATTCCAACCGGGATATTACATATTCCAACCTGGATATTACATACTCCAACCTGGATATTACATATTCCAACCAGGATATTACATATTCCAACCTGGATATTCATATTCCAACCTGGATATTACATATTCCAACCTGGATATTACATATTCATATAAGACAGTGACATGAGCAGCTATACAAGTATTATATCACTAAACGACATATACTTAACCTTTTACAGTGCCCCATATTAGACCTAAAAGTCTTCTGTCCATCCTTGGACCTTTGACAACATATCATATAAAACACATACATATATAGACACTTTACCCTAATAATCCCAACACTTTTCCCCTTTCCTAAGGCCAGTGACAGAAAACCTAACTCCACACTTGTAATATGATTCCTACTGATTATGATACAAAGTACATTACTATATATAAAACATCATATATTTCCATGAATGCCACTGCATCCCTCAAAACATTTTAGATACACCTACGTGTACACTTTATACAAAAACCGAGACCAGAAATCATCACATTAGCACCATAATCCTATACAAATCCTTATAGCTACAGTAACTGTATCAGTATAATAGTATATTGCAAGCTAAATATAATCTCACAAGAGTGACATTTATTACCACTTACAAGTATCACCCTTGATACACGGAGGGAAGTTCCCAATGCATTGCCCTGACATAACCCCCTCCCCCTAATACTCACACAGTTATAGCGCCCCGTCATGAGTGAATAGTATCGTCTTCCTTCTCCCATATTCCCCGAACCTTAACATGTGTAACCAACTAACATACCAACAGCCCTATCCACTTACACAACACTTACAAAACCTCGCATCCACCACAAGAACTCTCAACCAAAACACCCAGAGAATCCAGCCCTCATGGTCCTCAGTCACCTATAACCAAAGAGTTTCCGTACCGTCATGGTCCTATATACTGCTGGAACCCCTTCTCCCACGCCCTCCCATATATCTCCTATTCCTATTCGCCGTCCTATACAATTTTGCCGCCATAGCTCTAATTTAATATCACCCCTGACCTCTCTCATGGACCATGAAATGTGAATGTAGTCAGCCACCAGATACAATATTGCTCACCTCACGTAGCTACAAACACCACCAATGTCAAAGCTCAAAACCCCAAGGTCATCACCCCCACCCCCATGGATTGAAGCACCCTACTAAAGCATAACTCAGACAACTCAGTTCGTCACAAAATAAATTGCATGATATGAGTGTCACTTCCCCACACCATTCGCAAGTTCCCACCCTCACCAACCCCATTATAAACAAGACAACATTTGATGCCAGTATCCCATGTAGAAAACGATACACCGTAACACTAACCGTAGATGACAAACGCAACTGAACGAAACTTCTCCAAACACTCCTCCAATCATACATTGGGAAAACCGCCTCTCCTCACAGGGCCCATTCCGAACCCCCTCCTACCCTCAACCCATCCCCTACCCTTCCAAAACACCCACCTTCACCCTAGAGGCTCCCTCACAGCCAAAAGCACATGCAACATATCTTCACACAGACGCAACTCCTTTCCACTCCACCATTTGCGAACATCTTTCATTACCTGCCAAACCCTTTTCCCTCCCACCCCTGCCTCCCATATCCCGGGCTTCACGTATATCCCTATTAACATGTTTCACAAGGTATCAAACCCATACCACCTTCATGTTGTGGGGCCATTACACCTCCCTAGGCAGCCAATGCCTGCCATAACCCCAAATATATCGTATAACCCTTTTTGCAGTATAAGCACCTCCCTCTCCACCAGAGGGAACACGGCTGCCACATGCCACAATTTACTGAATATTAATACATTAACTACTATAACCCGTTGCAGCTTCTTGACAGCCCCCGGTTTCCATCCACACATCCTCCTTATCGCTGCTCCTACCACCACCTCTGTATTAAACACCCTCGCTCTGGACATATCCGTACAATATACTACACCACATATCTTTAACCTATCCACTACCATCCATCCATACGTTTTACCCAAATCATCCCCCACCCACGAACCCACCTCCATCAATTTTGATTTCGCCATGTTAACACCTAATTCAGTTGCACATCCAAACATACTAATTATTTTTCCCACGTTCCCGAGTCCTTCCCCGCTTCCTACTAAAATCGTACTATCATCCACATAACCAATTATTCCTGTCTTGCTACCTAACCCCACCTCCCCTCCTGTACACCTTCCCAGTATCAATCTATCATATGGGTCCTGCACACACGCAAACAGGATTTGCGACAAGGGACAACCCTGTCGCAAACCCCATCTCATATCCACCTCCTTCCCGACCTTCCCATTAACTTGCATACGCACGCACGCACCCCGATACAACGTTTCTACCCACCTAAGTATCCCCTCACTGAACCCCTGTTTTCCATAACACGCAACAACATTCCCCTCTCTACACAATCATATGTACCTTCCCAATCTACCCTAAACCCCCCCCGCCTTTCTATGCTCAATAAAATCCCTGATCCTACAATGACCCAATCTCATACATCTACCCGGGATGCCGATTGACCCTATCTATTATACTCCCAAGACCCTTTTCATCCTATTCGCCAAGATGCAGCAAAGATCTTATAGTCAGTGCATAAGAGGGCTATAGCTCCATAATTCTTAATGGTCGAAGCATCCCCACCTTTCGGCACTAGTACAACCACTCCTATATGTTGATCTCCCCCCATTAAGCCATCCTTTTTCATCTGATTAAACACTTTCGTTAGACATTCGCTCATGACATCCCAATTACAAATGTAGAAATTACCTGGAATCCCATCAATACCAGGCGCTTTCCTAACTTGCATCCCTTTAATTGCAGCCCATACCTCTTCCTCAGTTATCACATCATCCATATCTTCTCTGTCCCCACACCTATTCTGGGCAAGATACCCTCCAAGACGGCCCCCCCTGCCCCTCTCACTGCCCTCCCTAACCGACAAATACCTACCAAACCATTCATCAGCATAACAATTAATACCCCCTGGAGTTTAGGACGTTCCCAACCTATATTCTCCTAGCTCCTCATGCACACTTATCGACGATATCGTCATATTATTCCGCTCCTCTAAAATTTGGAGGACCGTGACCGACGGTCACCGCTACCTGAGATTCCCCTATTGAAAAGATTCTATACCATTTTATTTTAAAAAAGACTCTGAGCAAACACTAGGGCATATTGGGTTTGAAACTGTTACGGCCCGGACCTTGATCATGTTTTCTGATATATATGTCCTAGTGTTTTGTTCACGTGTGTTTAAACCAGTTATCGGTATCAACTACCGATATCGGTATCAACTACCACAACAAGATTTAGCCTCAGAGCATGAATAGGGCACCAACATCAACGAATAGAAATGGGTCTGTTAGAAGAATTAAAGTGAAGAAGTAGGTTGAGGATTTTCGGAGATAATCCCCCTAAATTATCTGAGTCGTAAAGTAGTTACAGAACTCTGGTGTCGGACGAATGTAAATTTGGCTGTCGAGAACAACACAACGAAAACCACTAGTTTAAATAAGATTGTTCTTATGGTAGAGGAGACTAAGATTTAGTTCATGGACAGGACTTTTTTTAACACGGAAAGAAAAAGGAATCGATGGTACTTCTTCGTGGGGCTGGGATGGAGGATATAGCAACCAGATTAGGAAATAGCATGACTCTCAATGGGAAGATCCCTATTATCTACTTCATGTCTGGAGGAAATGATGGCAGGGAAGCATAGGAGAGAGGACCCTTACCAGATTTAGGACAACAATAGATATAATTAGTATGAAAGTAGGGATTCCTTTTATGTGTGATGGCAATCAACTTTTTTCCAAACAACAGGTATTGATTGCTGGCTGGAAAAGTAATACAAGACCATTGCAGTGCAATTTTTTTTTATCTGGAACCACTTATGTGTCTGAAGCTGTTTGTCAAGGATGGGGTACATCTATCTAGCTAAGGGGTGGCAACGATGATTAGTTCAGTAAGGGGCTCGTGTTGCAGGGTATTGAGCTTAAAACTGTGGGAAAGTATGGGAATGTGTGAGAAATAATGATGTAAGTAAAGCATTCAAAAACATTATTTAATAATTAATGCAACAAAAACAGTGGAAAGGCAAAATGAACTAGGGTAAAGAAACAAAGAGACTTTTTCACTATATTGTGTCCCGTAGCCGATCGCTAGCGCACATGGACCCAGACACTGAAGTCCGGAGTTCGAATCCCCTCTGGTACGGCTGGAAAATATATGACACCTGCTGTCCCTGTCCCTATTCACCCATAAGTAAAATTGGTACCTGGGTGTTAGTCGACTGGTGTGGGTCGCATCCTGGGAAAAACTGACCTAATTTCCCGAAATGCTCAGCATAACAAGGGCTTTCTATATAGTAGTATGTATATCATTTACATGTACTTGTAGTAAATAAAGATATTATTATATTATTATTATTATCACTTGTAACCTAGGAACAAAATAATCGAATTAAGATTAATTAATGCGATATTATTATAATTATTGAAACATGCTTTATTTTGAAGAATCAAGTCAGGCTTAATGCTCATATGTGGAATTAAATTATTCTGTACTGACATACATAAGTAAAGGGTGGAATGGTAGAACTTTTTGTCAGAAAATTTGATATGTTACTTAAACAAATTATAGAAAATCTAAAGAACTGACATTGAATCTGGCTGCAGTTTTCCGAAGAAAATAAAAAGCTGATCTTAGGATTAAATGTCAACCCTGAACATGGAAAGAACAAGGAAGATTTCTTTGAGACGAAATTGTTTGGCTCTGTATTCAAATTTGCTTGAATTCTATGTCTTGGAATTTAATGTCAGCGACTTCCTAGATTGTCCAGGACTCTTCTTTACACAGTTTGTGACAGAACCAACCAGAAGAAATGAAGCCCTAAATCTGGTTTTGGGATTCAGGAATATATATGGGTGTGGTCATGGAGTATTGTGTAAAAATATATTGAGGTGAAAAAGTAAGATGACAGTTCATCTTCATCATGATCCAGTAAGACTGCGTAAATGAATAGTGTATTGTTGGCAAAAGTATTATCTTTGCCTGGGTTTTCTAGCATCTCTACAGCTTCCTGGGACCAATGGATGCTCATCTCATGGAGGAAGGAAGCTTCACCACATAGAAGGTATTGTTACAACAAACCGATTTCTATATCATTGCATTACCTGTTTTATTCAGTCACTAGTATCTTTGTTTAGTGTCTTAGTGCCAAAGAATTTATTGTATGAAGTGATGTAATCCAAAACTAAACCCATATTTATCCAAATGTTAACCACCCTCCAAAGCTTAGTCAGTTTTTGAACCTCTTTGCAAGAACTTTGTCCAAAATTGGTCCCAACTGTGAAACAAAGATATCAGACAATTTCATTACCGCCTTCAACAATAGATTATAGGAAAAGATATAAGTAAATTTTAGATATAAATAATTGTAAATAATAAATAAATGAACTAACTGACATAGCACAACTTTGACTCTCCACACTTGATCATACAGTAGGTAACAGTTAAAAAACAATGAATCAGTCATTATTTCCCCTAAAAAACTATTAGAAGCCCGATACGAACAGCAACAAGACACGTGTACAACTGTTTACCTGGAGACTTCCGGGTCAACGCCCCGCGGCCCGGTCTGTTACCAGGCCTCATGGTGGATCGGGCCTGATCAACCAGGCTGTTACTGTTGGCCGCACGCAATCCAACGTATGAACCACAGCCCAGCTGGTCAGATACTGACTTTAGGTGCCTGTCCAGTGCCTTCTTGAAGATAGCCAGGGGTCTATTGGTAATCCCCTTATGTATGCTGGGAGGCAGTTGAACAGTCTTGGGCTCCTGACACTTATTGTGTTGTCTCTTAACGTGCTAGTGGCACCCCTGCTTTTCATTGAGGGGATGTTGCATCGTCTGCCGAGTCTGCTTTCGTAGGAGTGATTTTCGGTGCAAGTTTGTTACTAATCCCTCAAGGATTTTCCAAGTGTACATAATCATGTATCTCCCCCGCCTGCGTTCTAGGGAGTACAGGTTTGGGAACTTCAAACGTTTCCAGTAATTGATGTGTTTTATCTTAGTTATGCGTGCCGTGAAGGTTCTCTGCACATTTTCTAGGTAAGTAATTTGCCTGTCTTGAAAGATTCTATTAGTGTGCAGCAACATTCCAGCCTAGATAGAACAAGCGACCTAAAGAATGTCATTATGGGCTTGGCATCCCTTTTTTTGAAGGTTCTCATTATCCATCCTGTCATTTTTCTATCATATGCGATTGATACAATGTTATGGTCCTTGAAGGTGAGATCCTCTGACATGATCTTTCCCCAGGTCTTTGACGTTATTTTTTCGCTCTGTTGTGTGGTTGGAATTTGTTTTATACTCCGATGAAGTTTTAATTTCCTCACGTTTTCCATATCGGAGTAACTGAAATTTCTCATCGTTGAACCCCATATTGTTTTCTGAGCCCTTTTAAAAGACTTGGTTTATGTCTGCTTGGAGCCTTGCAGTGTCTTCAATGGAGGACACTGTCATGCAGATTCGGGTGTCATCTGCAAAGGAAGACACGGCACTGTGGCTTATATCCCTGTCTATGTCCGATATGAGGATGAGGAACAGGATGGGAGCAAGTACTGTGCATTGTGGAAATAGCTTTTCACCGTAGCCGCCTCAGACTTTACTCTGTTGACTACTACTCTTGTGTTCTCTTTGTTAGAAATTATAGATCCATCTACCAATTTTTCCTGTATTTCCTTTATCACGCATTTTGTGAGTTATTACACCATGGTCATACTTGTCAAAGGCTTTTGCAAAGTCTTTTATATTACATCTGTATTCTGTTTGTCTTCTAGAGCATCCAGGACCTTGTCGAAGTGGTCCAGTAGTTGGGACAGACAGGAGCGACCTGCTCTAAACCGATGCTGCCCGGGTTGTGTAACTGATGGGTATCTAGATGGGTGGTGATCTTGCTTCTTAGAACCCTTTCAAAACATTTTATGATATAGGACGTTAGCGCAATCGGTCTGTAGTTCTTTGCTTTGTTACTCCCCCCTTTGTGGAGTGGGGCTATGTCTGTTGTTTTAGTAACGTGGACGACCCCAGTGTCTATGCTCCCTCTCCACAGGATGTTAAAAGCACGTTCTTGATGAACACGGAGTTCCATGAGTCTGGGTCTGGAGCAGAGTGCATGGGCATGTCATTTATCGTCTTTTCGAAGTCATTTGGCATCAGGATAATGTCAGATAGGTGTGTGTCTACCAAATTCTGCTCTTTCTCATAAAAATTAGTTTAGGTCTTCGACTCTCAGTCTGGTTAGAGGCTCGATGAAAACCGAGTCATATTGGGACTTGAGTAGCTCACTCATTTCCTTGCTGTCATCTGTAGGACCCATCCCGTTTAAGTAGGGGCCCAATACTGGATGTTGTTCTCTACTTTGATTTGGCAAAAGAAAATAAGTACTTTGGGTTTCTTTCAATTTCATTTATGGCTTAAGTTCTTCTCGCGTTTCTTGACTCCTGTAAGATTCCTTTAGCTTTAGTTCGATGTTTTCTATTTCTCTGACCAGTGTCTCCCTACGTATTTCAGATATATTGGCCTCTTGTAGCCGCTCTGTTATTCTTTGCCTTCGCCTGTTTAGGGAGCGCCTTTTCTTCTACTTTACATTTCTCCTCATTTTCCTTAAGGAATATGCCTTGAGCAAACCTCAAGTGCCACAGAGTTAATTTGTTCTAGACATAGGGTAGGATCCGTTGTTTGTCTATCTTCATTGTTTATATCATTTAGGACTTGGCTTACTTGGTCCCACCTTATGTTTTTTTTATTGAAGTTGAATTTGGTGAAGGCTCTCTCGTGACTGATCATATTTTGGGGCTCCCAGCAAACATGTCTGGACCTCTAGTAAGTTGTGATCTGAGTATATTGTTTTTGATATGATGACATTTCGTATCAGATCATCATCATTGTTAGTGAAGATGAGGTCAGTATTCTCCAATCTTGTAGGCTCTATTATTTGCTGGTTTAAGGCGAATTTGGTGTAGATTTTAAAAATTCGTGTTTTGTGCGAGTTTTCATCTGAGCTGCCTCCTGGTGTTATCTCTGCTACAACATATTCCTCTTATGTAGCTGAAAGATTTTCCAGACAGTGGTCAATTTTCAAAAGCTGTTTCTGGTATTATTGGGACGTTGCATCCTGAGGCTTGTATACAACCACAATGACCAGGTTTTTGGGTTCTCGATCTTTACTGCTAAAACTTCAACTACATCATTTGAGGCATTTAGTAGTTCTGATATACAGGCCAACCCGCCCCCTTCGTTTTTTCCTGTTCACTCTGTCACATCTGTATAGGTTGTAACCCGGGATCCATATTTCGTTGTCCAAGTGATCCTTTATGTGGGTCTTTGAAAACCGCAAACATTGCATTTGACTCCGTAAGCAGTCCACGGATAAAAAGGGATTTTTTGTTCGTTGCTGGCTTTAGACCCTGTATATTTGCAAAGATGAATGTCGTCGGATTGGTGGTATGGAGGGGGTCTTTTTCCTGGCACTAATATCTGTTGTTTCGAGTGGAGGCCATCGACTGTGATTCCACTCCATAAATGAATGGAGTTGGTGTATGATTTCTGTCATTTCATGCCAGATTTTCTTCCTTCCTCTCTTTCTGGAGTGGCTGTGGCTACCCAGGTTATTCCATGGTCTGGATGTTCTGTGTCTTCTTTTACCCTTTAGGTGGTGTGTCTGGCAATATAAGTTATAACACTGTCTTTCCCGAACTGAAGAGTGACACATTTCAGGTTGGAAAAGTTTACAATAAGGGAGGTTGCATTTTCCTGTTGTCATATGGGCACGGCATTTTCTGGGGTGGTCAAGCTGCATGTCCCCTCCGTTTTCCAGATATTCCATGCCTGCATATACCAAGTGCATAGTATTTGCATAGACCTGGTTTCTGTTTGACTTGTTTTTGTGACTGTTTTCCCCAACTGGTGCCTGTTTCGCTTATTTCTTGAACAAATTTCGGGCGAATCCGGACGAATCCGGATTGGGGGATCACTTATTTTGGATTATCAAGTCGGAGAGTCTATATAAAATTGAACAGAGAGCACGTACATGTGTCAATTGCTCCACAAACCTTCACCTAGTAATAGTTGACCAGATTTTAAAAAGGTGAAGCCAACTGAGTAAGCCGTTCTGAAATTATTAACGAAAACCTTCGATGGTATGAGCAACCTGTAGTTGACAAAGAGATGGCTCTGGAACTACGCCGTGCAGAGTAGAGTTTAACTCAGCTCCGAAAATTTAAAAACCTTACTAAAACGCAAGTTTTCAATATGTTTATATTTCCCATTTACATTTACATTAGTTTTTACATTGTCTACTGTCCTGTGTGAAAAAAAATTTTGTGTTCATTTTTTGACAAAATTACCAAAAAAATAGGCAATTTGCCCCCCACACAGCTCGAAAATAAAACAAAAATAATTTCTAATAAGATACCCCATCATTTAAGGTTAAGCTGGTCAGAAGAAGCATTCATTAGTTATGGGGAACAAGTTGCATAATAAAATTGGCAAAATGAGATTTACACAACTCAGAGTGAGTGACAAGCTGTTTTAATAAAGACCACCATTAGTAAAAGTTTGAAACCGATCAGAAAAAGCACTCAATATCTGGGTATCTTTATTGTAGACATTTCGCCAGCTAGTGGCTTTATCAATACAAATTCAAGGAAATAATTGAATGACAGTAGAACTATAAAAAAATAAGGTAATCAGTCCCTTAGCCTTGGAGTTGGTGAAGAGCACCGTAGTCGTGAAGAGTCTGGGGGACAGACAAGAAGGCTGGCGCTTATATACTGGCGTCAGGTGGTGAGGGACGGGTAGCAGACGAAGACATTGTCACTGGTAGGGGGATTTTCCAGTGGAAGTAGGTCATACCAGAGCGATGGGTCAGTAGTAGTTAATTAAGAAGGTTGTAGAGATATATTCTGAACCAAGATAAACATACCCAGATGTTGCACATATGTCTAATTTTCTGTACCCTAGTCTTACTAGATAGTTATCTTTATAAAAGTAGTTCCCTTCCCTGATGAACTTAGAACTCTAAAACACTTTTCCTAACCTCGTAGCTCAGTGGTATAAGGTATTTCATGGAACAGTATAAGATATCTTGTTAATCAGAATAAAATATACCTCGTGGTGGGACTGTTTAGCTGAAACCAAAGGGACCCGGGTTCAATCTTAGGTTGAGTGAGAGAGAACTAGGGGCAAGTCTTCTAACTAACACTTAACCTGCCGACTCTGTTCATAAATCAGTAAATAAATACCAATAAAATCTCGTCGACTGTTGTGGCTCAGAAGAAAGACATAAGTTGCAGTACTCCCGCTGGAACATTCACAATTAACTTATGCTTAAATCTAGTTTCGTATAGAATGTATGGGTTATATGTGAATGGGTTATTAACACTTCGAGGTCAATAACTGAATTAAAGAGTTTCTCACATTGGAAGTTATCAGTTTTCTCACATCCACTAGCCAAGTTGTGTTGTAATGAAGCAAATCAGCCCCCCAAGCATTATTTATGTAAGGTGTGATAAATATTAGTTGTGAAAATCTCATGACTGTCCTCACTTATATTTCTTGTCTATATCCTTATCTATTTACCATGTGCATAGTTCTGTAACTCAGGGAAAGAAATAAATGCTGTTAATTAACTCAAGAAATGTATTTGAACTGTGATTATCTTCGCATTCTGTTGCTCTGTTATTGTATGTTCCAATATGTTTCTCTAGAATTTTTTTTAATCTGTAATATAGCGTATAACATTAATTTTCTTTTTGTCTGATTATTTTTTTAGTATTAGTATTCATTGTAATAATTATTGTGAGTAGAAATAAGGTTTATAGAGGCAAGTGACCTTCTTGTGTAGAAATTTGAAAGAGTTTGTGTACATGAGAGGGAGTTCTATTCAAAACAAGGGGGAACACCGGAAGAGTTCCCTCCACTCACACCTTTGTCAGCTTGAGAAGCCTTTTTCAACTTCTCATATTGATTATACTGCTGCTAACAAGTCTTAGCAGCAACCAGGCACCCCCCCAAAGAGATGCCTCAAGAGTAGGAGCAGGCTTGGGGTTAGCGACCAGGCACCCCCCAAAGAAATGCCTCCAAAGTAGGAGAGATCCACCAGAAATACTGAGGAGAGGAGAGTGCTAGAGAGACCTGGCACACTATAGTCCTGGAGGATCAGACCAGACTTGTAATCTGGGATTTGGAAGGTCTCAGGAGTATCCCAAAGCAGGAATGTATCAATACTATTTAAACCTCAGTATGGAAAGTAATGGAGCCCCTTGGAACTATGTGGGGAGGTGGTTTTGACAGCAGTAAGCCAGTCCTGCTAATAAGAATTAAGTATTTGTTGATAGAATTTTTTTTGTGTCAATACTTTCAGATACCCCTGTAATGTGTTTATTAAATTGTAAGTGGTTATATCTGGGTATGTTTTACTTCCCCCTTTGAGCCATGTATACAAGGTCCATGTGTCAGAGACTAAATTAAATAACCTATTGATGTTATCATTTTTTTGTGGAGAGTCAAGCCCTGATAAGGTGCCTACTGCTCGTGGTTTCAGGCCATGCTACCCTAAGAGCCAGTACTATCAGGACCCCTATCTTGTTTTAACTATCCTGTATTATTTCTCACTGGGTTTTTTCCTGCTCTAACCCAAACTCCATGTTTTCCTCCCTTCTCCTATGACTATCATTTCTTTTATCCCCTTTCCCCTATTAAAAGAGCTGGTGGTGGCAGCATACTCCCAAGAGAATAGACCCTACCGTCTATTCTCCCCTATTCTAGTAATGTTCCCTTTTTTTTGATCTCTATATTCTCATATTTTTTGTCCCCCGAGTCTCTATCTGAGGGAACCGACAATATGGCATCGTCTGGTGTTCTGTCGACCCCAGGGTGGGGGTGGGGTATTTGCCCATTTCAGTGTTTATTTTCTTAAGAGCAATATTGATTTTAATACTCAATCCTTCCACGATTGAGGCAGAGTACAAGTAATATCTTAAAACCAAAGTAAATTTTACATATTGTCTTTGTTCTAAAATCGTGTGTACAACGTTAGAAAATGACACTTTTAAATTATGCAAGTTTACGTTTATTTAGCGTTCAAAGAAAGAAAACTTAAACCTCCATATCTAAAGAAAACGTATTTTATGTGTAATGATTATACGTCGATCCGTGATTCCACACATAGTGTTTTGCTAAATTAAGAGGCAATTATAAATAACTCTTAATCACGTTTCATCTACAATATAATGTTTTTGTGAATGAATTCATTTCTGTATAAACAACTCATTACAAATGTTGACAGGTCCAAAATTTAAAGATAGTTCATCATCAATGTAACTTGCTTAAATATCAAACATTGGGGCATAGTTTCTGGATCCCTTATGTATCTCTGAAATCGCTGGTAATTGCCCACAGATTATGAATGACTTTCATAAAGGTGTTAAACTATAACTCATTCAACTACTTTCAGAAATTTTCTACATTTCCATTTTTTACTTACCATATTAGAATTATTAAATATTAATGTGAAGACTTAATCATGACAGGAAGGAGGTATATTAACTGATATTCAAAATGCTTTTTCTTAGCAGTCAAACTTATAAGCTTCCCTCATTACAAGGTATAGTTAATTTAAGTAAGTTTGTTGATATGTCTTCCAAATTTAACACTTTTTTACTATTTACTAAGAGTGTTCATCAAGAAAGTAGGTTCAATTGGTATGGGTGTGCATGGGTGCAGCTCCATAAATTGACGTACATGGCAGCTCAGGTATTGATGACCTGGGATAACTCAGAGGCGGACAGCGTGACTTATTTCCTTTGAGATCTTCAACCCATCTAGGTGTGTGTGTTACACAGTTTTAAATTAATTGCCTGCCGAAAGTCCTGTACATACCCAAGTATATACAGTAGGTTTCTGTAAATATTACAATGGAAGGTTTTCTCTCTTCAATCTAAACATAAGCGTAAACTAAAATATTTTATATTGGAACCCACAGTCTACGTATTTAGAAACCAAAATTGTCTTTTTAAAACAAGATTTAATTCATATTAGTAGCCCCTGAGAGTTAATAATCCATGATAACTTAATTATTATTAGTAGTAGTATTATATGTGGTTAGTTAAAGAGGTTTAAAGCCTATTACTAATTGAACAAGGGTCATAAAAGCTGCAAGTAAGTTTTTTTTACCTTCAGGGAAACGCACTTTAATCCCTTTAAAAAAACTATATATATATATATATATATATATATATATATATATATATATATATATATATATATATATATATATATATATATATATATATATATATATATATATATATATATATATATATAATAATATAATATAAAACCGGAATCTGTCACTAGTAGTCCGGCAATAGGCTGGGGAATCTTTCCAGTGAGACTGGGTGGTTAGGGGTCCCAAAGCAACGCAGGAACACCTGCTTTTTGTTTCATGTTTTGCTTCCAGTGGATTATTCATGAAGATTGCCCCCAAACGCAGAGCATGGAGCTCAAGACCCCAGGTTACTGAAGCAGAAAAGCGGTGGGACCCCCTTCCCACCCCCCAGAGTCCAGCCCCTTTAAAAAGAGCACAAACAGTCCCACTGGGACAAACCAATCATAGAAAAGATCGCCAACACAATGCTCGCCAACGCATCAGGTGACAAAGCTCATCCCCTAGCGGGAAACCCACTCAGGAGATTTCCTTCTACTGTTCCCAATTCTTCCCTGGGCACTGACTCGCCCCAAAGGCCATTGGGATTGGTGTTGCCCCCCTAGCCGCCCGATCCTCACCGAACATAGGTGTATTTGCGGCGGGCGACGGCTGATAAATTGACTTCATAGTCTGGTCTGTCACACATCAAAAGGGAAGTATGTCAGACAAAAGGAGGTCAACGACATCATAAAGAAAGCCTTGCCACAGCCTGTTGCCCAGCTCAACAGGACCCCCAAAGTGCACAGGTCTGACGGAAGTAAAAATTTCCTGAGGGAGCCACTATGCTACCCGGGAAGGAGGGAAAAGAAGATTGCCGGGACTACACCTGTGTGCCACATTGGCAGACACCTACTTGCCATACTCCATAACTGAAGTGGGTAGAGCTGTCAGCCACAGGAGACCCAGAAGCCCCTCAAATATGAAGACCTTCCTTCTTCATAACTTCATCCCAATAGGGTCGGAGCCCCGGAGCACGGGGCAAGTGTGCTCTAAAGTTCCTCAGAAAGCTGGGTAAAAAACTCATCATAGAAACAAAGGGGCCCACATAGCGGTCAGCTTCCTCTTTCAGAGACTCAGTGTTGCGACCCAGAGGGAAAATGCCTGCAGCATTCTGGGCACGCGGCCCACTTCCGGGGGCTGACGAAGTATTCGAAATGTAGCTCTGAGTTATTTTTTTTTTTACTTCCTATTGTTTTTTTTTTCAATGATTTTGTCTTTAAATAAAGCAAAACAAATATAGGGGGGTAGTAGGAAAAATTTTCAAAAATTTCAGGAGAACCTTGGTTTTCCCCGAAGCAAGTTTATTCTTTTTTCTGGGGGTGAAGGTCCCCCGGACAGTTCCAGAGGTGGTACCTCCCTATATATTTTTTATATATATATATATATATATATATATATATATATATATATATATATATATATATATATATATATATATATATATATATATATATATACATATAAATGCTTTTTTGTTAGACAGAATACATTTGTAGAAAAAACAAACATGAACATGAATACAATGGTACAATATGTCAAAAAATGAATTCCTCCAGCTCCTCCGAAGCCGGACGCGGCCAAGAATGCAGCATGGTTTCCCCCCTGGATGGCCACACTGAGACGCTGGAACAGAATGGCTGCCCTTGGGTCCTTGGTGGTGTCGATGAGTCTAACCCAGTTCTTTGGGGAAAAGTGTTGCATTGTTTCCACGCTCCCAAGGTCTCTGATCCCACTGGGACAAATTTATACTGTTGGCTTATGTCCCTGTACTTGCCGATCTTGTATCCCCCTTGTGGTCAGCAGCCCTCCCTGTCGCCCGACACGATGGATGTAGGTGTCAGCCAGTGTCGAAAACAGGTATAATCCCCTGTGGTTGCCATTCTTAAGGATAGATGGTGATCCCGTCGGGGGGGTTTGCTGGGTTGTGGGCGTTGTTGGCGGTGATCGAGGGTCTCTCTCGGCTGGGCATCCAGCTTGCAAAGGGTTCTCTTTATGATGTCGTTGACCCCATTGTGTCTTGCATCCCAAACCCCTTTGGGTTTTTGAACAGTTAAGACCATTGACCATATTGGTGGTTGCGATGCCGCAAATACACGTATATTCCGTGTGAATAGGGGCAGCAAGGCGCAGAGCCACGCAACAAAGGGTCTTAGGGTCGAGGCGTGTTCCCATGGCCGAAATGGGAACGTTTGGGGGAAATCCCCAGAGTGATGTGCACTCACAGCCAGGGGACGGGGGTCCCTGTCTGATGAGACCCTGAGCATATTGGCACGTATCTTTTCAGCGATGGGGCTTACGTTTGTAGGCCAGTTCTTCACTGGTTTTGGGGTTGGAGCAGCAAGAGTCTCCCATTCAGTGATGGCACTGGTGTAGCTAGGGTCCTGTATTCCTGCTGAATCACTGAGGTTGTCTGGAAGAATTTGTTTTATTAGCTCATTTGATGCTATGGAAAAGGATATATATATATATATATATATATATATATATATATATATATATATATATATATATATATATATATATATATATATATATATTTTTTTTTTGTGTGTGTTTGTGTGTGTGTTTGTGTGTGTGTTTTGTGTGTGTGTTTGTGTGTGTGTTTGTGTGTGTGTTTGTGTGTGTGTTTTTTTTGTGTGTGTGTGTGTGTGTGTGTGTGTGTGTTTGTGTGTGTGTGTGTATAGAGAAAGACGAGTCAGCTTAAATAGCAATGCTTTCCCATATAAGACAAAAAATTTTGTATGCAATAATTTCGCAAAAAACATTCTGAACCTAAATTCTTACATTAAAATAAATGAAAAAAAAACATCTTTAAACGTATAAGGAAAAATTTTTTGAAAGGACTTAATTTTAAATGAATTCTTTCAAATTGGCCAGTTTTTCCTAATCGGCCGACATATATATATATATATATATATATATATATATATATATATATATATATATATATATATATATATATATATATATTTTTGTGTGTGTGTGTGTGTGTGTGTGTGTACTACATAGTTGGGGTTGCGGGGGCGAGTCTTGCTCCTGGCCCCGCCTTTCATTACGGGGTCACTCTCCCTGCCCATGAGCTTTATCATACCTTTTCTTAAAGTTTGAATGGACCCCGCCCCCACTACATCGCTTCCAAAACTGTGTGTGTGTGTGTGGGGTGTGTGTGTGTGTGTGCATATGTAAAATTTCTCACCTTGCTGAAATTTCCAGGGTAGGTGACAGACTTCATTACCTTTTTTTAAACCATCGTGGGGTGAGTATGACAGGAAACCAATCCCTTTGTGATGGTTGTATTAGGTAAACGGTTAGTTTTCGCCCAACCTTGTAAAAACTATATCTGAACTATATTGTAAATGGATTTTTTTCGAAAAAAGCATTTGCATTATAACTGTGTTTAGGGTGAAGTAACAGATTTCTAAAAAAAAAAATGGTTTACGAAAGGAACCCCGATAGACTTTATTTGTTTATGTGGCTACGATTATCACACAAAATTTAGGAGATTAGTGCAAGAATTGTTTACCTAATGTACCCATCATAAAAGGGGTTTTCCCCTTGCCAGGCTTATAACTCTAGGTATAATGAAATCTGCCAGACTAAGCTGGCCCTTAATATTTCCACAAACTCTAATGGAAATAAATTTTTTTGGAAACTGTAGGTCTTACTGCCTCAAGCAAGGCAGTTCGTTCTAAAATCAACCTCTTAAAATTTTTGTCTATCTATTTTATGAAAAAATATAAAATTTTGGGTTGAGAGCTCTGCTTTCCACAGCCCTTTAACAATAATGCTCAATGCTTTAGAATAACATTTATCTTCCTTTATTTATAATTTTTAAAGTAAATCTAAAAAGTCTGCTAGCATATGACACACACTTACCTGCTCTCTTGGCTTCAGTTTTCCCCTACCATGGATCCGTCTTCCATTGTCTGCAAGATCCAGCTCTTCACCATCTTTTTTGTAAGTGTTAGGAAAGTTAATAAAGGCACAAACCCAAAAGTTAGAAACTTTATAAACACGACGTTTCGTCTAAGTAAAATTTCCCGCCAAAAATCATACATAGTGGTAATATAATTTATAGGAAGAAGATGGGAACATAGTCGAGTATTAACACAGTAAATTAAACAAATATTAGACAGCACTGCAGTAGGGCTAATAGCCGTTAGACAATTTTTGAGACATGTTGTATTTAATAGGCTGGTAATGTGCAGTGTAATAGTAATGGTGTAGTAGTTGTAGTAGTAGTAGTATAGTAGTAGTGATGTAGTGTATTAGTATAGTAGTAAAATAGTAGTAGTAGTAGTAGTGGTGGTTTTGGTAGTAGTAGTAGTAGTAGTAGTGGTGTAGTGTGTAGTTGGGGGAGTGAAAGTGTGTAGTAGTGGTGTAGTAAATAGTGTAATGTAGTGGTAGTAGTGTGCTAGTAGGGGATTGTGTAATATTAGTAATAGTAGTGGTAGTAGTATGGTGATGTAGTGTGTGGTAATGTGTAGTGTTTTGGGAGTGTAATGATTAGTGTAGTAGTAGTGTGGTAGTGTAGTGTGGTAGTAGTAGTAATAGTAGATGGTACGCAGTGGTAGTAGCAGTAGTGGTGTAATGTAGTGGTAATAGTAGTAGTAATAGTAGTGGAGGTGTAGTAGTAGCTGGTATTACTAATAGTAGATTAGTAGTAATGTAATGATAACAGTAGTAGTAGTAGTTGCAGCAGTAAATAGTAGTAGTATTTAAAAGGGGCAGTAATATTAGCAGTGTAGTGGTTCGTTGTTCTCGGGGGAATATCGGGTTTTAAAAATTTATATAGTTTAAAAAAAATTACAATTGGAAGCTGCCTTGTCATGGCGTCTGATGTTGTATGAGAGCTCTTTCATAACATATACTTTTATGATTGTGAAGAAACCCCATGAAGATTCGCTAGGACCTCATTGACGGGGAAACCCTCATGGTTATTCCCGTCTGCTTTCCAAAGCGGCCCGAAGAAGGCACTGTGGTACCAACACGATGAAGTCAACGAAATGCTTATGGGGAACAATCATTGATTGTCACCCAAGACATTGTCAAGGAGAATGGCATTAACCTGGTTTGATAAGATGTTTGTAAAAAACGGAACAACAATCAAACTGCAACTTTCTTTTCCATTGTTGCGCCAAGTTAACGCTAGACGTTTCAAACAGATTGCTTTTTGCCTTCATATCATCCCCCTTTGCATCGACCGACGAGAGGGCCAAGGTATTGGGCCCGTGTGGTACGGGGGTAGATTTGCTACCTAGTTCCAAAGGGGCGTAGGTTCGAATCTACTTCTACCGATTAATATTTGTTAATATTTTGCTTGTTCTGGGAATTTAAACAAAAAATATATATATATATATATATATATATATATATATATATATATATATATATATATATATATATATATATATATATATATATATATATATATATATATATATATATATATATATATATATATATAAATATTTATTTTTTTTATTATTAACACATCGGCCGTTTCCCCACCAAGGCTGGGTGGCCCGAAAAATAAAAATTTTCATCATCATTCACTCCATCCCCCCTCCAGAGGGGTGTTTTACACAAGTTATAAAACTGCAACATTAACACCCCTCCTTCAGGTGCAGACACTGTACTTCCCATCTCCAGGACTCAAGTCCGGCCTCCCTTTTCCCCTAACCCCTTTATAAATGTTTTTTGCTAAATCCCAGCACGTCAAGTATTAAAACCATTTGTCTCCATTCCCCTATCAAATACGCTCACGCATGCCGGGGAAATCCAACCCCCTCGCACAAAAACCTCTTTCCCCCCTCCCTCCAACCTTTCCTAGGCCGACCCCTACCCCGCCTTCCTCCATACAGATTTATACACTTCGAAGTCATTCTGTTTCGTTCCATTCTTTTACATGTCCGAACCCCCTCAACAACCCCTCCTCAGCTTTTGGATAATAGTTTTGGAAACCCCACCCCCTTTAATTTCCAAACTATGAATTCTCCTTATATTCACCCACACATTGACCTCAGACATGACATCTCCACTGCCCCCAGCCTTCTCCTCGTTGCAACATTCATCACCATGCTTCACACCCATATAAGAGTGTTGGATAACTATACTCTCAAAATTCCCCCTTTACTTCCATGGACAAAGTTCTTTTTCTCCCCAGACCGAAGTGCTCCATCACCCTTTTCCCCCCATCAATTCTATGTTCACCTCATCCTTCATAGACCCATCTGCTGACATGTCCACTCCCCAAAAATCTGAATACATTCCCCCTAAAAACTCTCTCCTCCAATCTGATATCCAATCTTTCGTCATCTAATCTTTTTGTTATCCTCATCACCTTACTCTTTTATTCACTTTCAATTTTCTTCTTTTTCACACCCACCAAATTCATCCACCAACCTCTGCCTTTCTTCAGACTCTCCCAAAAACACAATGTCATCACAAAAAACAACTGTGACAACTCCCCCCTTTTTATTTGATTTTTAACTTTTAACCCCACATATTGCCCAAAACCATCGCATTCACTTTCTTACAACCCCATCTATAAATATATTGAACAACCACGGTGACATCCCCATCCTTGCTAAGGCCTATTTTACTGGGAAATAATCTCCATTTTCCTTCACACTCTAACCTGAGCCTCACTATCCTCATAAAAGCTCTTCACTGCTTTCAATAACCTACCTCCTATTCCATACACCTGCAACATCTGCCACATTGCCCCCCATCCACCCTGTCTACGCCTTTTCCAAAACCATAAATGCCCCAAAAAACCTCTTTACCCTTATCTAAATACTGTTCACCTATATGTTTCCTGTAAACACTTGGTCTACACAACCCCTACCTTTCCTAAAGCCCCTTGTTCATCTGCTATCCTGCTATCTGTCTTACTGTTAATTCTTTCAATAATAACTCTTACACTTTACCTGGTTCTCAACGACTTATTTCCCCATAATTTTTGCACTCTCTTTGTCCACTTTGCCTTTTTACAAAGGAACAATACACGCTCTCTGCCTCCCCAAGTACCTTACCCTCTTCCATACATTTATTAAATAATAGCACCAACCACTCCAAAACTATATCCCCCCCCCGCGTTTTTTTTTATATATATATATATATATATATATATATATATATATATATATATATATATATATATATATATATTAACCCCGAAAGGTATTTATCAAAACAACATAGACTAGCCAAGGATTCGAAACAACGGTTTGGCCCCCCTCATGGTGAGCGAAAACCACATGACGCTCTAACCCACGGGGCCACTTCTGCAAGAATCACGCACCCAGTAGAGCTAGGTGTTGTACCGTGATCCCAGGATATTCGATGGTGGGGGCTTCAAAGTAATTTCGTCCTCATCCCCGCTTGGGTACTAGCCTCCACGAGCAGATTTTTATTTTTGTAACAACGAACGTGGTATTTAATCAATAACAACACTGGGATGTAATTTTAACCCCGTTGTTTTTGCCCGCCTCATGGTGAGCGAAAAATTTGCTCTGAAGCACCTAATGAATAGATTTAAACACTGAATGTTGGGATTGGGCATTAATTTAGTGTCAAATGCATTTTCAGTTGGGTTCACTTTCCTCATGTGGTAAAATCACGAGATCCTTGGTATAGTGCAAAACTTTCTTTCCATCGTTCATTTCATAGCTACTTGAAATCCATTCAGGGGAAAAGTTCATCTTTTTAATCTAGTGTTTATCAACGGAACATTACTTGCCCCCCTTTAGGTGTATATCCTGTCATCTGTGACTGTAATTGTCACGTTGTCTGAGCCCTTAACGTTGTAAATCAGCCACTTATGAGCCACAACTTGTTGTAAACCACAAGAACTTCACCCCATATATAGTACATATTTTAGCTTGTACCTAAGCATGTTACTTCCCCAAAATCCCTTTTGGAGAACCTA